>JAWWEL010111040.1:0-21491 GCA_035582915.1 Necturus beyeri | reverse complement strand
TTCCTTCCTTCCTTCCTTCCTTCCTTCCTCCCTCCCTCCCTTCCTTCCTTCCTTCCTTCCTTCCTTCCTTCCTTCCTCCCTTCCTCCCTCCCCCTCCCCATCTTTCTCCCCATTTCCCCTCCTGCCGCAACACTGTAGACACTACTAACCTCTCCAGCTTAGTCTTTGCTCTACATTACAATTGCTCTCCTTTGCCAATTGAAGAAAGCTGAGTGTGGTGACCATGCATGGATGTGTGATGGTTGCACTCTGAATATTTTGACTAATAATTTGACCCAAATGTGCAGAAACGTTAATCCCCGAGGGCCCTCAACCCACATAACAGCATTTTCAGCATATCATCCATTGTTTCCAATGAACAAGGGTAGAAACACTTTAAAGTTTGGGTGAATCATTATTCATGAAGTGTCATTGGGGTGAAAAGTTCAGAGGAGCTAAGAGGCAGCAAAAGAACTTTCAGTATCAAAATGACTACATGCAGGTGTTTGATTCCACTGGTAAAAGCTACGTGGCACCTTCATGTCTGCAGTGCAGACTGCCAGGGGCCAGGAGGCAGAGGCAAACAACCGGCCAGGAGCTATTTTTGATAGACAAGGACTGAAATGGTATGAAGGGCTCATAAAAGTCTGTTTTAAAGGCTATTTACAGACAGGTGTTTCTGTGTGACAGTTTAGTCTGAAGATGGACACAGATTAACTCTTCATAAGCAGTTGTTGTAAGCCCTCTGCAGAAAAGACTTACCATTTTTTGTTATGAATGTATTATATTTTGTTATTATTAATTTTATTATTATTTGTAACATCATCTTTTACATGTATTTTTTAAATAGTATTAATATTATCATATTATATACAATATGTTATTATTATGTTCCTGTCTTGTATTACTTTCTCTAGTTCAATTGTTATTATTTTAATAGTATTAGGAATATTCATATTTGTAATATTGTTTGCTTTATTCAAGTTTATGTTATCATTATTATTAGTATTATTTTTGTTTACTATTATCATTTCTTTCTTATTAGTATATTGTTGTTAGTTTTTACTGGCTCTTTTCCCCCCAGAATCTCGTTGATTCTCTCGAATTTCCCCAAACTTCCCTGTAATGTGCTGAAATGACAGATTCACTTTCCTCAGTGCCCGAACTTTGCCCGAGCCTCCCGAGAATCGGGAGGCTCGGGCCGTCAAAGTGATTTGCAATTTTACGCAAGTCGTCGGCAATCTGGGGGTGAGGCCACTTTTGTCCGATTTCAGGCAGGACTATTCATAAGATACCACATTTGGTAGGATTGACTTCAATTGGGTCTGTTTCTTACTGCATTACAGTCAGACCAAAACGACGCCCGTCGGAGAAGACTGCGGCCTGACATCCTGAACACTTCCTCATTGGCACGGAAGCTCTGGTAAGTTTAGAGCATCATGTTTTTACAGTAGACACCAAAGGAGCCCAGGGTATGGTAAAGTTTAGCTCATTTATAGAGAGCACCTACCACCCCCTTAGGGTATCTTGAACTCAATATTTCTTTATTGTTTTTCACAATACAATACAAACCACTTCCCCGCCCCGGACCGCTCATGCCACAGTCCCACAAGATAGCCAGTATGTTCACAGCCTCCTTCCTTCCAGATTTTCTCGCAGTCCTTGCATGATTCAAACATTGGTCATACAGTATTATTCACCATTCCATGTTCACAGAGGTTCCAAAACATCAGGTGCTGATAGTACCACAACAAAAACACCCCATACTGTGCGCCCCCTATTTCCATCCTCCCCCGTTCTGCTATGGCCCATTTCTGCAAGTATTATATTGCAGCCATTCCTCTGTGGTAGGAGGCCTGTGATATAATACTCGTCTCCAGCAGCAGGTCAACATTTATGAATTTTAGGGTCCCCTTTCCCTTCTTTTAAGGGGGCTCACCCCTGGTATGCAGGGTTTCAAATATTTGTAGCCTGGCCTCCCTCTGATTTCAGATATTCGTATCTATTTTTTATTCATAACATTTGTTTCATGCACAACTACAGACTGGACTGTCTCGCGGCGCGTGCAGCAGCATCAGTTACAGGCTTGGTTACAGTTCTCTCTGTCACTCCCCTCCAGTACGCTCTTGGCGTCGCCATATCATGAGTAGGAATGACGTGTCTAGTTCTAGACATCTCGGATATCGGGTATTATTATTGGGGGTTCACTTTTCCAGGCTGTGGGGAGTAACATATGCCCCATGCAGAGTCTTTTTTAAGGTAGGCATTTCTGGAGACTTATTTTGTGTGTAAACAGACCCTCAACCATTCAACATCTGTGAAGGGGGGACCCACATCGGCATTCCATAGTGCGCAGATCTTATCTATCTATGCCCTGTGCCAGCTGTGCCCCATATAAGGTTGAGCTCCCCGGTTCCCCCTTTCCCAGATCTCGTAGTGTTTGCTCAATCGGAGGGTCCGCAGGTCTTTCTGGGAGTTGGGCTGCGCCTCCCATACTTTAGCCACCACCTTCGCCACCAATAGTGGTTTCACGCAGAGTTCTGCATCTATTATCTCAGCTGCCAGAATCACCACTATGTGTGTTATTAATCTTCTGTTGTACTCTTGCACCAACGCCCAACAGGACTCCTGTGGTGCATGTAGAAAGGATGCAAACCTGTATTGACCAAAGAACAAGGCCCATAGCAACTTCAGGACGACCATGAAGTCTAGCCCCCACCCGCCTTCAAGCCTGCCGCGCACTCCCCAGGTGCCCCCAGTTTGTGTAGTGTAATATTTTATTTTATGTTTGGTATTTTTGAAGCACTGACCGAGCCCCTGTAGGAAACGGAGCACTGTACATAGCTGGGGGGTGGGGCGGGGGGAAGGGAGTCATACATTAAACATGAATACACTACATGAGAGAAAGGGGGATAGAGACGGGAGGGTACGATTCCGAGATCTTTTACAAGAGAGCCAAGGGGGAGGAGGGTGGAATGGTAGAGGGCTGGGGTAGGTTATTTTGGTCCTTGGTGGGGCAGACATTGTTATCAGGGTATGTTTTGATCTGCCATTGCTGTGAGGCGTCTCTAAAACAGGCAGGTTTTTAGGTCCCTTCTGAATGCCATGAGGGAGGGGGCTAGGCAGATGGTGAGTGGGAGATCATTCCAGGTCTTGTGGGGATAGTGGGTGAAAGCTGTCTCAGTGCCCTTTCTTTCGTGCATCGGGGGTGCTTCCAGGCTGGCCAGCGAATGGCTGCGGGTGGTGCGGTTGCCGCCTGATGCTGACAGTTTTTTGGCTGGGTAGGTGGGTTTGGATGTCTTGATAGCCTCTAGATGACGCAGCATACTTTGAAATGGATGCGGGATGGAAATGGGAGCCAGTGGAGACTGATTAGTGTGGGGTGATGTGGTCATATTTGTGCGTTCCAGTGATGAGGCAGGCTGCTGCATGGAGGACGGCCTTCAGAGGGGAGAGCGAGGAGTCTGATAGACCCAACAGGAGACTGTTCCCATCATGTATGTGCAATATCACCAGTGCTTGCACAGTTGCCTGAAAGTTTGGAGCAGGAAGGAAGGGTTTCATTTTCCTAAGGAGGGAATGTTGGTACCAGGCTGATTGACTTTTTTTGGCAACGTGCTCTTTGAGGGAGAGGCGCTGGTCTAGGTGGAGTCCGAGTGACTTTGCCCAAGGTGTTAGAGTTGGGGTGAAGCCTTCCAGCTTCACCTTGTTGCGCCAGTCTTGGATGGTGGGTTTGGGTTTGTCATTGGAGAACAGGATGAATTCTGTCTTGGTGGGGTTCAGCTTGAGCTACGTTGAGGTCATGCATGTTTGGACAGTGAGTAGGCAGTCTCTTTGGCGGGCTACGTCATGGTCACTGGTCATTTGTAGATATAAATGCGTGTCGTCTGCGTATTGGTGGATGTTGATGTCTTGTTCCTATAGTCATTCTCCCAGTGGCTCCATATACAGGTTGAACATTATTGGTAACAGTATGGAGCCCTGGGGGACGGCCCCCACAGGTGACGGGTAGGGTGGGCGACCGGGAGGGTTCCATTTGGACAAACTGGTGGAACCAGTGGTGATTTTGGCCTTATATTCCCATCCTGGAGGCGAGGGTTGAGAGGAGTGTCTTGTGGTCAGTGGTGTCAAAAGCTGCCGTGAGGTCTAGGAGGACCAGTAGGCAGGGCTGGCCGTTGTCCATGAAGTTTAGGGTGTGGCGACTAGCTGGATGCTGGCTGTTTCAGTGCTACAGCGGGGTCTGAGGCCTGATTGACAATCTTGCAGGAGTTTGTGGGTATCACTGTGAGCTAGCAGTTGGTTGGCCACTGCCCTCTCTATGATTTTGTCCAGGAAGGAGAGTGAGTGATCGGGCGGTAGTTACCGAGATCCTCTGGATCTAGTGTGGGCTTTTTTTAAGAGGGGCAGGATCTGGCCTGTTTTCTGGGCAGTGGGGAAGGTGCCTTGGGTGAGTGAGGTGTTCACGATGTGGAGCAGGGGTGTCAGGGCTTCTGGTGGGAGGCTTTTGATGATTCTGTGTCCTGATTGGATTTGAAAGGCACAAGAGCATAAATCAAATCAGGGTTCTCTCTTTGTAAATGCAGAGGAGGATTTCTCCCATATAACCAATCGCCCGCTGGTGGCACCGCCAGGCCGATGCAACAATGAGTACATCTGCTTCCCTCCTATTTCGGCAACACAAGCCAATCCTCTCTGCGAGTTCATAAGATAACACATACGGTATGCTTTACTGCAATTGGGTTTTTTCATATTCCATTCCAGTTACACAAGAAGGGCGCCCATCTCTGAAGACCGTGGCCTGACATCCTCAACATTTCCTCAATTGCACGGAAGTTCTGGTAAGTTTAAAACATCATGATTTCACAATAGGCACCGAAGGGACCCCTGTTAATGTTAACGATAAGGTCATTTATAGAGAGCTCTGTTCATCAATACATTCAGTGAATATGGATACGCCGGTGCTCACACTTGTTTAAAGTGACGCAATATAGGCCAATACGATAGACAGTAAGATAGCTCAGTGGGATAATGCATGCTCCTGCTGCAGAAATCTGTCAGCAACCCGCAGGTGACATGTTCTAATCCCAGTGGATCCAACTGCTCCTTCCATCCGTCTGCAATGAATAACACGAGTACCATTGAGTGCCATCTTCATTTACAAAAGCCCTGTGAAGCTTCATGGCACCTGCCTGCCCTACCCCATGCATGTTTTCCAATAGGCAGGCAGTTCCTCGCCAGGTGGCCTGCCTTCCTCCCCAGTGGCTTTGTTCCCAGGGGACTTCAGAGGGGCAGATAAAGAGTGTTAGACCCATCTATTCTTACAGTTTCCCTTCCTGCTGCAACACTGTAGACTCTACTTGGTCTCCAGCTCTGCCTGTGCTCTTACACTACAAATGTTCTCCAGTATCCACTGAAGAAAGTACAGAGGGGTGACTGTTTGAGCTTCAATTTGAAGCTGATGTGCAATTGTGTATGTTTCTCATTCCATTAAAGTGACACTAGAAGGATGTCTATCTCGGAAGACGTGCTCCGCTGCGCCACCAATGCAAGATCAGCCATACTCGGTGCAAATTATATACACAACCTTACCACTGGCAGGGACACTGACCTCATACTCGTAACAGGGACCTGGTTTACAGAAGTCTCAGCCCCCACATTCCAAGACATTGGACCACAAAGCTACACCCTCACCCATGCCACCAGAGTAACTGGGCGAGGTGGAGCAGTAGCCATCATTAACAAAGGCACCCTCTTCTCCACATCCCACCTACAGCCACCCATCACCAATACAGGTGAACTAGTAGAATCCAAATTGAAATCAATCCCCACTACAAAGTGCTGACCTGCTACCTCCCGCCCCCTCCCCCCATCCCCCACAGGCCCCTCCTCAGCAGCAATGGCCCAGATATTCCACACATCCAACCACCTCCTCCTAGCAGGGGACGTCAACTTCTGGTTATCCCATCCACCAGGGAATTCCTAGACAGCTGTGAAAGCCTCAGCCTAGAAGTCATGTCCAAGAGCCCCTGCCACAACAAGGCACACTGCCTGGACACCATCCTGCGGCACGGCCTACAACTCAGTGTGCCTTCCTCGATCCTCGTGATCTGGTCAGACCACAACATTCTACGAACAAACATCCATTGCACTCCCCTTCACGGCCACCAACCCCAGCCAAAAAGCACCACTGCAATGTTCAGATCCAACAAAAAACTGGGATTGCAACATTTCAAGGACTGACTGGCACATGGCCTTGCCCAACTTGCCTTCACAGCATGCCCAACTTCCTCCTCACCTCCATGTGCCACACCATGCCACCATCAGTCGATTCATGTGAAACTCTACAGAAAGCCAAAAGCAAACTGCAGACAAACCCATGGTCCAATGAATCACTAAAACTACTTAAGCAAAGCTTCTGCAAACTAGAAACTGCCCAGTACAAAGCAAGCACCCCAGAGGCCCAAGCAACACCGATGCACATGCGTACCACATACCACCAGGCCATATTCACCACCAGGCAACAATATTACTCCACCAAGATACTCGAAGTTATAAACATCCCCAGAGAATGATCTAACATGATAAGAGATTCATCAGCCACCTCACGTGGACTGCAAATGCAGGCCCTATGCTGCAAACTGACCGCGTTCTTCATTGAAAAAGCCCAAAACACAAATTATGCCATCACCAAATCCAAAATTAACAACCCAAAAATGTCCAATCTCGACCTCTAAACCATGAGTCTGACCCAACATATGACTTCTCCTTCTCACTGGCTGTCAACTTAATTCCTCCCCTCCACAAGGGACTCGGACCTGGCCAAGATTCAGTAGTCCCATGCCCAGCAGCCACTGCTGCAGCCCAGCAGGCGGAGATGCGAGGAAAGCCAATAACAGCCTTTGTCAATGCCTCTCTCTAAGCAGGAGAAGATGAAGCCAGCCTGAAACACTCCCTTGTCACCATTCTTAAAAAAGGCGTCTCCTGGTCGAAAAACCCAACAACTACCACACTATTGCTGGCCTGCCGCGGGCTTCCTTCGAAAATACTGAAAAGAGTTCTTACCGCCCAACTGCAGGACCACATAGAAACTCGGTCAATCCTAGACAGCTACCAATCCAGGCCTCTGCCCTCGCCACGGTACCAAAACAGCCCTGGTATCATTATGGAACGAGGTACTAATAGCAGCAGACAATGGCTCCTTCACCTTGATCATCCAACTGGACCTGTCTGCTGCCTTCGATACAATGAACCACAGTACCATCCTACATTGAATACTGTCAGTCACCTATGACTCTCCCCCGCCCTCCTATGGTTCAAGTTATTCCTGGTCACCCAGACCCAGACAATGTAATGAGGCGATCTGTCCTCCCCCCCAAGCCCCATCCTCCACCCGCTCATCTGCATCTGCTCATTTATAATTTGTTCTCTTGTCACCTTGCCCCAAAACCCAGGCTTCTCCTGGCCACAAAACCTTGGGCATTGGTTCCACCCTCCTAAGGGAGAGTCAGCACCTAAAATCCTCCCACACCCGCCCGCTGCCACCACTCACCACAAGATCACAAACACCACATGACCCAAAGGGGCGTGGCACTCGCTGGAGCCAATCCTCACGGAATATACACAGCAGTCCTTCCCCCTACCTTCCACTCCACATCCAGGTACGGCCCATCCACACTCCCAAAGAAGTAGGGCTAGGGCTATAACTCACCTAGGGTTAAGCACGCAGTGCAGAGGTATGTGCGGGGTGGGTGCTGGACAAAGGGCGGGCCGGTTACCTGCCAGTTTATGGCCAGGTAAGGCTGGGCTGGACCCCTCCTTGACTCTGTTCTTCCGACCACACGCTATCTGCTTTATACGCATTCACCAGTGACTCTGACATCATGGCAGACCTTCTTCCCTCCACCTATACTGATGAGGAATCAGACACTTCTTTCATAGCTCTGCGCTCAGGGCTAATCAGGACCAAGGCGAAAAGCTCCATCGCACCAAAAAGGTACTTTGCAGTTGTTGCAAGTGCAACCCCCAAACAAAACCAATCACCTAACTGCCCGCCTGAATATCTGTCCCCACAACATCCATAGCGACTCCCTCTCTGCTACACCCTGATACATTACAAGCTATCAAACTCACCAGGGCCTCCCATCAGCTCCCACCTCAGGCTGGCAGACCTACATTACAGCCCTCCATATTGCCATATACTTTAACATTGGGGCTGAAAATACTCTGAACTCCTTGCTTTACTCAAACAAGTCCGAAACAGCGTGAAACCGTATCCGTCAAATTACCCAACAGAGGGCCACTCGACCCAAAGTAGAAGTGATAAAACCACAGGCCTGATCACCACACCAGACCAAAACCCTCGACAATGGAGACAAACGCCTGCCATCCAAATTGCACAAACACCTCCACCAACCAAAACTGCGAACCACTAAAAGATATCCCACACGTTCTGGTTAAAGTTCTAGAAATCACCAAAGCAAACGTTGAGATTATGCAAAACACTCGGCTCTCCTAAGGCAAATTGTAAGAAACAGGCATCCGCAGGCTAATCAGACCTCTGTAAACCACATCTCTGTAAGACCACACCCCATAACCCCCAACACCCTAACAAACGTACACTTGTCCAATTTCCACCTCCACTCAAGCACCCCAAGTGGCCTAGAGAAAATTGGCCAGAATATCCCACTGTGGCCAGAGAAGTACCTGGACAATGCTCTGCACACACAGTTTCAGTTCAGTGACTACAAGTGCCGTCCCACCGGCAACCCTCCCCAATCATCTGATCCAATCCCCATCCCACAAGTCAACACCCTCCCTATCAACCCTCACAAACCTGAGGCTGCGACAAAATTAACCAGAAGACAGAGAACACTACACAACAAACACAAAAGAAAAACCAAACCCTAAAATGGCATTTACCAACCAAACAATCTGCCCAGCTATGAGGAACACCACAAAGAAAAACAAAAATAATGAAACCAATGCATTCACAAGCTCCTAAAGACCTCCAAACCCAAACAGGGGACACCAAGTACAAACACGCAAACTGACAGGGCAAGCACAGTTAACGTATCAGCCTGTCCCGCTCCCCAGCTACCCCCCAAATAATCCCATGGCTCAAAACCAGAACACCAAACCCAAAAGAGCAACAACAAGCACAAACACCCAAACTGAGAGGGTGAGCCCAGCTACCTCACCAGCCCACCCCGCCTTCATCCCCAGAAACCCCCATACCCCAGTATGATTCCAAACTAGCAGAACCCCTAGCCCAAAGCGCAGCATACCGGAGAACTGGAGCTTCGACAGAACAACCTCCCCATGAAACTCACCAACAGATCCATCAACCCAGCGCAGGTCCGGTCTTATCAAACCTCCAAACCAACCCCATAGCCTACACAACCAAATCTCTACTCATTCCCAACCACCAACTGTTCCGACAAATGAAGCAATACTACCAGGCTCTAGGCAAAACGGGTCAAAATGATTACTCAGTCATGTCTTCCACCCGTCAGACAAACCCAAACGCACTCATCTTCACAGCCCTGTTGCTCCGAGAAAAGGTCAACCTCGCCTTCAACAGATAACACATTCTTAACATAGTGCACTCCATTCCCCCACTTCGTACCATGTCATCAAAGGACATAGACACAATCTACATAAACCCACCAGATGATGATTCAGCAGGTGGCTCCAGCTTTGCAAATTCATCAGCCCTGATCGTGTCGAACTAATCCTGTCCCAAGGGCCTCACATCTATTCCATGGCGATAGACATAGTCCAGGCTTACTGGGATGAAATCCCAGGCAAACTAGAACCGATGTTCCCAATGAAGCCACACAACCGAAAGACCACCTATTGACCAGAGAACCCCCCACATCTGGTCTCAGCATATGCCATTCGCTCTGGAATCACTACGATCCGCACTAAATCAGGCCAGCCCACAGCCCATTAGAACCTTCCCCAATTGAACAATTGTGCCCACCACTACTTCAATTACGACTGGGCCGTATAACACAGCAACCGACCTAAACAGCCCTAAATCTCACCCAAAAGCATCTATCAATCCCAAAACAAACTCTGATACGTCTATAACTTTCCTCTGCTGGAACATTGCTGGTCTCAGAACGAACATTGCACTTCCCCACGCCAAATCCTTCATTCACCAATTCAACATTATCCTCTGCAAGAAACTTGGGCCATGGAACCAATTAAAATCCCAAATTTCAGCCACTTCTCTCAACAGGCCACATCAAGTGGCATGGGCAGACCCAAAAGTGGCCTTACAAAATATATAGACAGCCAAATCGTACTAAAGACCGTCCAATCCCTCCTTACCAGGAAAAATATTCTGGTAGTCCAGTGCACTCAAGATACCAACAATAGTCCCACTACCCAGCTACTGCTAATCAACGCATATCTCTCCCGGGGGACACAGCAGAAACAAAACAAACTATAACCGGCCTAGCCATCATCATAAACACTGCTCGAAATATGCAACGAGACTTCACAATGCTACTTGCAGGTGACCTAAATGCTCGTATTCCCCCCACCCAAGATCAGGACAACGACACAAATCTCCTTGAAACAATCTGGAACATACCCCCCCCAAACAGTCGCATATGCATAGGGCAATAAAAGAGGAAAACAGCTGTCAAGCCTCCTCTCCCATAGGCATCACTGGTGCACCAATGGACATTTCGACACTGACACTCTCGCCGCCTGGATTAGGTTCTCCACCAACTCTGTCTCTCTCCTAGACTACATATAATTCAGCGGTCCAGCCTTCATGCTCTGCTCAGGCTTCCAAGTCAGGGCACAAATGGTGAGCGACCACCTTCCTCTGCAACTAAGTTACAGCCTCAAGAAACCCCCTCAAGAAACCTGCACAAACAACCCCAAATAACCAACTCCCTCCCAAAAACTCTTCGCACATCACCTGGTCTGATAAGACACTAAACATTATTTGCAAAGTCACCGGGAATCCGGTTCTAACCGAAGCAACAGTGCTCCCTAGTAACTCCCAACCCGCTGCAGACTACCCTGCCTACCTGGCCACAAATGAGAAATTCCTCAGCCTTGTCGCCAATGCAACCCAACGTCCCATCCAACCATAGAAAGGAAGCCAATCAAGAAATGTCAGTATCTCATAGAACATACATGTGAAAGTGCCGTCAGCTCCTCAAAGAACACTCCAGAGAGAGCTTACCCCAAATTTAAACTCTGCGGCGCAATTACAAACGCCTCTGCAGAAGGAAAAAGCGCAAGCACGCTAACACAGAATGGGATAAAATGCTCAACGCAATAAGCTCCAGAAGCTCAAAACAATTCTGGGAACAGGTGAAAAAGTCCTTATCCCAGTAGAAAAATGTTCCACCCTCAAATATCTCTGAACTCACCTGGGCACGGCACATCATCTCCCTACATGCAACAAACAACACAGAAGCACTGCCTGCCTTACCAACGCACTACAACCGCCCACTGTTCACTGTACTAGATATTCACAAGATCATTGACCGCTCCAAAGCATCACGGGCATGCGGCCCGGTGGAATTTCTAATATTGTTTAAAAACAGAATTTAGCCTGGTGGGCACCAATCTTGACCACACTTTATAATCAAATTATACAAAAGTGCATCATCCCTATCTCCTGGAAAACAAGCCTTCTACTACTCCCCATTCACAAGAAAGGTCCCATCTCAGAGCCCGCAAACTACCACATGATCGCCCTCCTTGATGGCACAGGCAAATTATTTGCCAAACTTCTGCTCAATGACCTGGAAAAGTGAGCCTGTGAGAATAATATGATCTCCCTCTCACAAAGTGGCTTCCGGCGAGAGTGATCCACCCTCGACAACTGCACAGCAATGGCCATAATGGTCAGCAGAACACAGCGCTCCAAACAAGGCAACCATTTGTGTGCCTTTATCGACTTTAGTGTTGCGTTTGATAAAATCAACAGACCAAGACTATGGACAAAACTTATCAAACTACAGATACCTGCTGGTCTGCTCAAAATCATCATTGACTTCCATAATAACACCTCGATCAAAATCCGTTTAAACTCCAAGGGCTCACTATCGGACACCATCACAACCCCAGACGGACTCAACATGGGGGTAATGAGAAACGCAAGGGTGTGTTCAGGCACCAACTCTCTACAACCTTTACGTCGCTGACCTTCCGACCCACATTGACAAGGCACGAAATTCAAACCCAAAATTAGGTACCTCCCACTGCGCCATCCTCACATATGCAGACGACGCGATCCTCCTCCATCAAACCCCCATTGGCCTACAACAGTCACTCACCTCCCTCGCCGACTATTGCAAAACAAATCATCTAAAGATAAACATTAGCAAAACAAAAATAATGATATTTGGCCCAACCACGCTGCACTTTACCTGGAAGTGAGATAACACTCACCTGGAAATAGTGACCGTGTACCCCTATCTGGGTAGAAACTTGGACCGCAAACTCACGTGGAAATCTCATGTGAACAACACCTCTCTCAGAGCCACTAATGCCCTCTGGGGCCTCTTTAAATTCAACAAGCGTTTCTGGGAACATTCCTCTGCCCCATTGATCAAAGTATATCAGATGAAAACCCGACCCTCGCTCCTATATGGGGCTGGAATCAGACGATGAACTAATCGGCCTTTCTTCACAAACTTGAAGGTAAACTCTTAAGATCTATACTGAGCGTCCATCAATGGTCAGCGGTCGAGGCACTATGCTTGGAAATCAGTACTATCTCGATTCAAGCAAATATACACAAACATCTCCTAAACCTTAGCGATCGCATGTAGCACTCAACCCAGCCCTCCCTGCTACCCCAAAAACACTGTGAGCTTAGTATAAAGTCCACAACGGCCCAGGACATTAATACCTACATAGCCAAAACCTATAAAACTATAGGAATAAGATTAACCCAGGCCATAGGCTCCGCACCAAAGACCCAACACAAAACACTAGTAAAAAAAAAGCACTCAGAACTGGTCGCTGCATGTAAACTTATCGTTGTAAACTCATCGTTGTGCACTTTGATCGTGGTGAACTGATTGTGTGCACTTTTATCATCTATGCAGAGCCACTATCTAGCACTTAGCCCCACGATCCAGCACTTACCCCCACTATCAAGTACTCCTCTCAAAGGTTATAGTATAAAGCCTGGCATGCAAAACTGCATAGACAATAAAAGAGCACAACGATCAGTTCACCACGATCATAGTGCACAACGATGAGTTTACAACGATAAGTTTACATAGAGCTACACTGGTGCTACAGAACCAGCTCTGGTCACCTTGCTCGACTGATAAGGTACAAATCATACTCTCCAAATACCAGCTATCCAGAGGCAATGACATATTGATCAACACTACACTCCAAACACCGTCGTCGCACGTTCCTAAAATTCCTACTATGCCAATCATGGCCCATCGCTCATTCCGACCATTGGCACAACATTTCCCCCTCTGATTGGCTCTGCTGAATTTGCCATGCCATCCAA
Source organism: Necturus beyeri (assembly GCA_035582915.1). Taxonomy (NCBI): domain Eukaryota; kingdom Metazoa; phylum Chordata; class Amphibia; order Caudata; family Proteidae; genus Necturus; species Necturus beyeri. Next base: position 8,005 of record JAWWEL010111040.1, on the reverse strand, counting down.
GAAAGCGAAACACATATTGTCTTTTTCTGCCCCCTCTCAAAGACCTTCGCCTCACACTCATCATACCTATAGTAAAAGAACATCAAATTTGCACCACCCCCATGCTCTCTGCCTGCTTAAACAAGGGGTATCCACGGGCAACTGCATTAACCTCTGCAAATGTATTTCCTGTGCAGAAGAATTAATCCCTATACCCATAACCACTGAGTGATCCAAACCCCAGACGATCGAAACGAGACTAACGCAACACATTCCACTGGACAAGACAGAACAACCCTGTCAGGACCCCACTCCTCTGACCTCGCATCTAACAAATCCCATCTCATGAGCTCACACCTAACAAAATACCTTCACGTAGAGCCGCCTACCATTAAAGGGTTATATCGGTAACACATAGTTCAGCAGGATCCACCATCTGCCAACCGTTCTTGCCTCCCTGCCCAGCAATGATTGTTACAATCTACCTACAACTACTGCAACAATGTACCTACATGCAAAGAAAGAGAAGTGTAAATTGTTTCATAAAGGTACTCCATACTACCGTCCTGTCTATCATCAAGCGTAAAAAACGTGTACATACCTGTAACTGCTTTAAAGGTATATTTAATAATTCCTTCTGGTCTCCAAGTACCGTCAGATGTATACCTGTAAACTCATTTTCTGTGAACAGCTTTAAAGGTATCCTATAATACCACAGAAAAACATTAAACAAACTTGACAAGGGTCACTTCTCTCCCCTTGATGTTAAATATTTACATAAAACCTCTCATGGACGTTCTCCGCTCTCACTATCTGCATTTCCACTCTTATGGTGATGACAGCCAGATATACCTGTGGGTCTCGGGCAACAAGGACCAATTCAACAACATCACAAAAGGCTGCAAAGTCATTGAGAATTGGATGAGCCGAAACAAGTCTTAAACCGAATGGCTCAAAACCCAAAAGCCTGGCGCTGGCCCCAAGCACCTCCTTAAAATCTCCACCTACACTGAGGCCCTAGGCCTTCTTTGGCCACACAGTTGCCATCAAGTCCAAGGTGAGGAACCTAGAAGTAATATGGGGTGCTGACCTCAGCCTGAACTCTCAAGGGGCCGCTCTTCTCAAATCTTCCTTCTTCCAGTTGAACTCCTAAAACCTAAACAAATACTATCCTGCAACCCCACTGACAACATCCCAACACCAACTTGGGATGTTCAACTTGCGTTTTGATTACATGCCGGCCCTTCACGCGGGCCTACCAGCCTACCAAATAAAGAGACTGCAAAGGGTCCAAAGTGCTGCAGGAAGACAGATTTTTGGCATAAAAGAATGCCCGTCAGGGGCATCCCACATCAGGAACATCCACTGTCTATCTGTACAATCAAGAATCCCCTTCAAAATCTTGTGCCTAGTATGGAAATGCCTGGAGAGATCTGTCCTCCCCTACCTCCAGGACAAGATCAGATGATACCAAGCCATTCAACACCTCGCTCGGGTGCGGTGAGTGAGCTCCCATACCCTAGCCTCATGCAATGCTTTCATTTTTTTACAGGATCTTACGTTCCTTGTAGGGCCCTAATGCCCATCAGGCCTGGCCCTGTGACGACAGAAATTCGAATGGGTCGGTAAAGTACCGATTGCCACCGAACTCCGCGTGAGCACTGAGGATCAAGGCCTCGCAGTTTGTACCTTAACACTCAATGGGTAGTGTGGACGAGTGGTTAGGGCTACAGACTCCAGAGCTGGTGTAGGCGTTCCAACACAGGCCAACACTAAACACACAATCTTGTACAGTAAGTTCAAGGTCCAGGCAGCCTAGTGTAATAAATAAGATTTATTTATAAAGAAGCACTATTTTATTTTATATACATTGAAAATGGGAAGGGTTGGGGGTAAAACACAAATATACAATTCACCGGACCTGGGACTCGATCACGGTGAACACAGACACTGTTCAGTTCTATGGCGCGAAGCTTGGCCGCTGCGCCACAAACTTCACTAAGCCCACGGGTGACAAGGGCTCTCTTAGCTGCTGCAGCAGAGTTGAGCTGCCAACTCTGAACCTCCCTCGCAAATATCCCACACCGTACCTGGCCAGGTATCTTTGAAGAAAAGGCTCTGTTGGAGCCGCAGCTCTTTCAGCAGAGATGAAGATGAAGAATAAAGAACACGATGATTTTAGAGAGCGTTGCAATTCAGCTCCTGAAGATGAATCGTCCATCGCTGTCGAGGTACACCGGCCGGTGTATGCTCCAGTTGTTTCTCTGGGTCCCAATGCTTGGGAGCCGTCTTGGGGATGCTGGGGATAGAGGCACGCCGGCCTCTCGCAATGTCAATGCTTGGCAATGCACTGTAGCCATCGTGAAGTCTCCACCAGTCTCTTGTGCAGCGACGGCTGTCGTGCACTCTAGTTCCGGATCTTCATCCTTGGGCTACAGGGGATGCTGTTCCAATATCCTCTCAAAGGGGGATCCAGTCAGAGGGGACTCTACTGGACTTGATCGATGGTCAATGAGGTTCCTCTCATGTTACAAAGCAATGCTCTGCAACTTCCGTAGTCTAGTTTGTGTGGCCATGGACTCCGACTGTTATACCCCAAAGCACACAACCGTTCCTGCAGCAGCACAATAGACCCCTGCCCACCCAGACATACTCTTCAAAGGGTCTCTGTTGCCACCTCCATGTGATTAGCACATGTGAGTGGCAGATCGGCTTATCAGACTGGGCACCATGAAGTCTGATGCGAGGCAGTAAAAGGGGAATGGCATGGCCATCCACCAACTGGCATTACAAAGGCGTATGCAGAGGGGCCTGGGCCAAGGACATTTACAACTTAGTGTGCTTCCTCACTAATGCCCTCCACCCTCCAGGCAGGGAATGACAAAAGGCAGGGGCGAGGAAAGGAAAGACCATATATGGCTAATCCGGGCTACCGCCATCTTAGCACATAGCTCTGCTGGGCTCTCCACCAGAGACTTGTGATGGAGGTCTGACTGCTCAACGTATGACAAAATGGACACCATACATTCTACAGACTGGGATCAGGCTGTGCCACACCGTGGCAATGCACCAGCGTGCATTGCACCACACTCGCAACACATTCAGACCCATTCGGTATTTACCGACCGAGTCGGTAACCCCACAAACACCAGCCATCTCATACAGTAAACCAAGCACTCACATGCAAAGCCAAACCTTCCGCCTTTGGTTCATCTGTGTTGGGCTTCACTATAAAAACTATACTCCGGGCACCCACTGAGGACAGTGTGCCCGTGATGGCAGGAGATATGCAAAAAGGGCATTGTCCTGTCATCGGACTCGAACTGGTGCCACCAGCCAACTCACTAACCAAAGTTCTTGCAGTCCAGGGCTGTAGCCAATGGGCCATGGGACGAGCTCTGCTGCTCGCCACCATGAAAGGAGTATTGACATCTCTACCATATAGACAGACCTGTGCCACCCCCAACACCGATCCAGGGGCACAGCAAGATCTCAGTGCCCTGGCATCGTGTTCGCAGGGACCCAAAGGGCCAAAAAGGGCTTCTGAATGGAGCCAGATGCGTTCAGGAGAGACGGTGTGTAAATCTGTTATCTGTCAGGCAGCCCCACCCTGCGACGCGTCCACCCAGAGCTCATGCTGGCTATGTACAGAAACCCACTTCCTGGAGGGTTGGTTCGCCGATACATAATACATGGAAATGGAAAGGGAAGGCTTTTCAGCGCTATGCATGTGCGGGGTTCTACTTGCACCGCCCCCGCCCCCGGGATGTGCATCTGCGTCTGGGTATTGGACATCCACGCCAGTGTCCCGTAAAGGGAACTGACATGTGTGCACGTACGCTAACAACTACAATACCCATGGACCTTTGCGCCTGTGCACGTTGTAGGTCTTACGTGCCTCCGTCTTCCGGCACCTCTAGTGTTTCCATATATGGAAGACGCCGAGTGAAGCTCACTGCTTCGCATTAAGCTACTTGGAGCCGAGGTGTATGGAGTTGGAGAAAGAGCGGAGACAAAGAGGAAGTTGAGCATCATCTTAAGGAAGGTATTCGTGTGCAAGGAATATACGGACATATAATATCAGTGAAGTCACGTATTTGGAAAATACTGCTTTGTTTTGATACGCTATTTGGAATAGCATTTGGGTTTTTTTGCTGTGTTTGCTGAAAGGACATTGGGACTGTTTCGGAACTGCTGCAGTTAATGCTGAATCGAGAACTCTTTTTCATTAGAGTCAGGTTGGGTTAGCAAAGGCGTTTGGGAGGGGGTTTTCGGGTAGGGACTTTTCATTCAAATTAGCAAACACTTCTTTTTCCCCCACGTGAGGCTAGGTTTCAGGAGTGGCAGCCAAACAACCCAGGTGAGATATCTTTATATGAGTGTTTTGAATATCATAGACAATATTTAGTAAGTGATATTAATACACATATATCTGTTTTTCTTTGCAGCTGGGTGGCGCCTGGGCTGCCTTAACCCCTCACTATTTGAGTGTACCTTACAGTGCATGTGACTCAAATTGTACTGTTTTCTCACTCCTTTAGTGTGGTGGACTTCACATCAGAGCCATACAGCTAAGTCTGACATAATCACACACCACCCCCCTAGTCAAAGACGGTCCCAGATCATGCTTCACTTGCTGGATCTGGGGGGTCCTGACTATAATCCATCCTTGACAGAATGCCCGCGTTACCATGATGAACACCAGGCCGATGCTCAATGGTGAAGTCAGCTTCGGGTTCTCTCCTTGCATTCTCTGCAGCAATAGGAGAGGTTTGTGGACCGTCTGGATCTTGAATGCGGTTCCAAAAAGATATGGTCGGAACTTTCGAAGAGCCCAGATGATGGCAAACACCACTTTCTCAATTGTTGCCCAATTGAGTTCTCTAGCAATGAAGCATCTGCTTATGAAGGCCACAGAACGTTCCACATTGTGATCATCTAGTTGAGACAGCACTGCCCCAACCCCACGATCACATGCATCAGTCTATACAATGAAGGGCTTCCCATAATCGGGAGCCTTCAGCACGGGTGCTTCACTCAAGGCCACCTTTAGCCTGTCAAAGGCCTCCTGACATGCCAGGGTCCAGATAACTTCATCTGGAGTCTTTCTCTTCGTTGTCAGGGCTGTCAGTGCCAAGACGATTGCACCATAGTCTCTGACATGGTTTCTGTAATACCCCGTGAGGCCTAGGAAAGACCTCACATCTGTCTTGGTCTTGGGTATAGGCCAGTCCAACACCGCCTGCACTTTTGCCTGAAGGGGTTGAATGTGTCCACTGCCCACCTTATGCCCCAGATAGACCACTGAACCCTTGGCAATCTGACACTCTGTTGCCTTCAGTGTCAGCTTTGCGCGATACAGCGCCTCAGCACTCTCTTCAAATGAGTTAAGTGGTCTTCCCAGCTGCTGCTGAAAATTGCAATGTCGTCCAAGTATGCAACACTGAATTCCTCCAGCCCAGCCAGTATGCCATTAACCATCCATTGAAAGGTGGCAGGAGCGTTCTTGAGGCCAAAGGGCATTACCAGGAACTGGTAAAGACCCAGAGGCATAGAGAACGCTGTCTTCTCTCTGCCATCTGGCATTAGTGAAATCTGCCTGTACCCGTTTGTCAAATCCATAGTGCTCAAAAACTTTGCAGCACCCAGCTTGTTGACCAGTTCATCTGTCCTGGGCAAGGGCTGTGCATCGGTTTTTGTCACTGCACTGAGCGCCCTGTAGTCCACAAAGAAATGCAAATTAGTGGTCCCTTGTTTGGGGACAAGTACCACTGGGCTGCTCCAGGGACTACAGCTCAGTTCAATCACGTTGACATCTAACATCTTAGCGACTTCATCCTTGATGTGATCTCTCACCTTGTCCGCCATCCGATACATGCGGCCCTTCACAGGTAAACTGTCCCCAGTGTCAATGCTGTGGTGACACAGTGGAGTGGCCCCAGGCACGAGTGAGAAGAGGTGAGCAAACTGCTCCAACACTCTTTGCTCCCCCTGCTGCTGTATCGGTGACAGGGTGGCATCCAAGCTGATGCCATCCACTGAGCCATCTTGCTCCTAACAGTGCAGCGGGTCGATGAGGGGCTCACATTCCTCGTCTTGCTCTACTGCTGCAACCATCAAGTTGATGAGAGCGTCTCTACGAACGTAGGTACACATCCTGTTCACATGGAAGACCCTCTGAGGGTCTCTGAATGCACCCACATCAACTAAATAGTTGATGTCACTAATCTTCTTGAGAACAGTGTAGGGACCATCCCACTTAGCTTCCAGAGCCCTGGGAGCCACAAGTTTCATGATGAGGACCTCCTGACCAACCTGGTAACCGACTAAAGTTGCCTTTTGGTCGTACCACTGTTTCTGCAGCGCCTGGCTAGCCTGCAGATACTCTTTGGCTGAATCCATCAACTGGGCCATCATCCTGCAAAGCCCCAAGACATAATCAACTATGTCTTTCTCCTCTGATGGAGGGTTACCTTCCCAGCCCTCTCTGATCAGGGTCAGAGATACACGGACTGGGTGGCCAAACAGAAGCTGGAAGGGACTGAACCCAACCCCGTCTGCGTCGACCTCTCGGTATGCAAAGAGAAGAGCGGGTAAGAGGATATCCCATCTCCTCTGATAAGGGGGTTCCAAGGCCCTTATCATCCGCTTGAGCATCCCATTGAAGCGCTCAACCAATCCATTGGTTTGGGGGTGATAAGCTGCAGAAAACGTATACACCAACCCTAGGATATCCCAAATAGCCTTGAGGTACTTGGACACAAACTGTGTGCCTCGATCTGAAACTACTACCTGGGGGAATCCCACTCTCAAAAACACACTAATCAGTGCGCTTGCCACCACTTTGGCAGTGGTGCTGCTCAATGGGACAGCTTCTGGATAGCGTGTTGCATGGTCCACAATTGTGAGAATGAAACGGCTGCCAGAGCTGGTTGGGGGGGTCTAATGGACCGACTATGTCCATTCCCACTCTTTCAAATGGGGTCCCCACCACAGGCAACGGAGTCAAGGGTCCTGTTTGGGCCCTGCCATTCTTACCAGGGAGCTGGCACGAATGAAAAGACTTACAGTATCGCTCTACCTCCTGACCCATGCCAGGCCAGTGGAACAGAGAGCTGACCCTGTCTCTCATCTTTTGGATTCTGAGATGCCCAGCCAGAAGGATCTCATGTGCCATGGAGAGGATGAAATTACGGTGAGCTTGGGGGCCACCAGCCTGCGCCTAGCGCCAAACTCTGCATTTTCTTTTTCCGGGTAGCTGTAGAGCTACCCGTCCTCCCACTTGACATCGTGTTTTCCAGCAGGCTCACCTGCTGCCTGGCCCTCAGCCATCTTCCTCAGTCCCATGAGAGAGGGGCACTCTCTCTGGGCAGAGGCCATTCCAGCTCTGTCCGGGCCTTGATGATCCAGGAGCCCTTCCAGCTCTTGGATCTCATCTGCCTTCATGACCACATCAGCTGCTGGCACAGAGTCCTCCTCTATGTCAGCTGCGCTTGAATGAGCCACTAGTGCACACACTAGGGCTTCATCCTCTGGAGTCTGGGTACCTTCTGAGAGAAGGGGACCCTGATACTATTCTGATTGGTCAGGGACCACGACGATCCTGTGCTTAATGGGCAAGGTCTTACCCTGATAGACTCTCTCCTTTTCCCAGTAGAGGGTCCCATCGGGAGCCTGCATGAACCGGATCAGGTCAGCCTCTATGAGACCAGCCCTCACCAGGTCATTCACCAGTAAACACTCCATGTGTAAGTCACTCCTTACTCCAACACAAATCACTGCTGCTCGGTCCTCGATGTGGATCTCCACATCAGCTAAGGGGTAGATGTCAGGCGTGTTCCTCCGGAGGCTATGCCAATCTTGTCTCCCCCCCAGATGCCAGGCAATGTCAGGTGAACAGAGCCTCGCAACTGAGAGTGAAATGCGACAGGCTCCAGGCCACGGGGGTACTAGACCCCTACTGTAGGCCAAATGGCCGGGACCCCTCAGGATGAGGGGGGAGCCGCAAACCAATCAAGCAGTAATT
>JAWWEL010099942.1:0-14839 GCA_035582915.1 Necturus beyeri | reverse complement strand
TGGATGTTGGTATCCAGGCAGTGGCTATGGTTGTGAGAGGGGTCCCTGAACATCTCTTATAGGTGGAGGCTCTCGCAGGTGTCGAGGAATTCCCTGGTGGAATGGATGGATGAGTCCTCTAGCCAGAGATTGATGTCGCCTGCGATGAGGATGTGGTTGGAGGAGAGGAATAGGATCTCCGTGAGGTTTGCGAAGAATTCCATGAAGGCGGTGATGGGGCCTGGTGGGTGGTAGCAGGCCACGATTTTGTAGCAGGTTTGAGGGTTGGTGTTGATTTGGATACCTACTAGTTCACATGTTTTGGAGGAGGGGAGTGAGAGTGGGCTGGTTGGGAGGGTGTTTTTGTGAATTATGGCTACTCCTCCGCCGCGGGAACAAAGATGCAAATGCAACAAAAGTTGCTTTGACCACAGTTTGCACATGTATGGTGGAGAAAACTCTCCAGAATAATTTCTAGAGTAGATAAACTTTATATGTTAAGAAAATAACAGTAATAAATGCTATATAAAAAAAGTAAAGGTAGTTTTTAATAATAAACAGTGTGTTCTAGAAGAATTATTTTACAGAGAATTAGTACATTAGACCTGTGACATAAAATAAAGAATAAAACAAAGACAAATTGTAACAAAATCAATAGTCATGTGGTTCACTGAGGTGATAATGAGGAGTGGATGGCTATGTTGCCCAACGCGTTTCTGTTAGTCTAGCCAGACTGAACTCATCAGGGGCTTGTAATAACTGCTTATTTGCACAGGAAAATATATGATAATAGTTGTAAAAAACATAACAGTTTCCAAAAAACAACAAAACATAGATAGTGTAGAGCTATTATTTCGTAAAACAATATTACACTGATAAAGATCAATCAAGGGCATCAAGGCCCATGCGGTTCCAATAAATGAATATGTCGAGGGTATAGAACAATAGAAGACCTGGAAAAGAGAGAAAGGAAAAAGTTGGGAAGGTAGATTTCGTAAAATGTGATGCAATAAAGTACGTATTATCCTGGAATATTTGTAATGTACTGTCAAGTAATGATTATTAAGACAATTCAACTCACACTATTGTTCTATGTTGTGACAGCCATCATAGTGCTCGCGAGTATTATTGAGAGATTTGCAGTGTATATATTGCGGTATCTAAGAGAAAGAAGGACTGACTTAATATTCCTGTCTAAATATCATATTTAACTATTCAAAGTTATTTATATATATTGACAAGTCGATGATATGTCTTACCTAAACAGGAGTATTAATAAATGAAGTTATCCTAAATATAGCTGAGAAGAGGGAGAACGCAATTGCTAGAAGAAGCAAGAGTGAGAATGTTACAAGCAGTAAAAGAAGGGGGTGGGGGAAAAATAATAAATAAATACATTAATGATTTATATTCATGTGACAGTATATGTCTTACCTATGTTAATAGCCTTAGCGTCTGGGAAGATATATAGATGTGAAGGGAGCGGCTAGGGCTTACCACTCAGTTACTGTAGCAGAGGGAGATATCGAACATATGGTAAATATGTAGTTGTCACCATAAATAAACAGAGGAGAGGATACTGTTATTACATTATTTGTAATTGGTTCTACGTTTAAATAATTACCTTTAGACGACCTCTGATTACAGGACGCCATGTATGGTAAGGGAAGCAGGGGTAAAGGGTCCCCCAATTGCTGAAACGGTAATAAGACCCAGAGATTATATATACACATGCTGTTCGTGTTTGGTGTGGCTTACACAAGGGGAAATATAGCGAGTCTTACCTAAATCCTGTCCTTCTCAAAAAGTGGAGTGGGAGGAGAGCGAGGCTGTTAAGTTACTGCATGGCAAAGAAGATAGGGACAAGTAGAATATTATATAAATTATAAAGCGTAGCTCAATTTGCAAAGATAAACAGGTGTATGGGTGAGTATATGTGCGCTTACCTCTACGCTGGATAGTGTTGAAGCAGCGTGCGGTATACAACAGTATGGCGTGGCTTCAACCGGCATGTGAAGCCAGTGCGGAGGAGTCCGCGTTAAGAAGTCGGGACACAAAAGTCCGTCTTCGTTTGTTACTAGAACGTAAGCTGCGTGTGTGCGTCATCGCCAACTTCGCGGTGGAACGCACAGACGCCATTTTGGTTGTTTACATTAGACACGATGTCGTCAAGTAATACTTGTATCAATTTTAAAGTAGCAAATGTGAAGTATTTTTAATATTTATATTAGTTTCCAGAAAGGAACAACTTCAACGCTATTTGGTGGGACTTTTAGAAGATGAGAGCCGCACTAGATGCTAACACTGGGTCCAGCGTCCCACGAATGGGTTCGAGGAGCGCAGCATATTGTTATAATAAAATTGATATTATAGTTATGTATATTAAAGGTTGTAAGGGAAAATAACCTAAAGAGATGGATCAGATATGCAAGGAAAGAAGGGAAGGTAAAAGATGAGGAAGATAAAGGTCGTAATCAAATAAATACTGAACAAAACAAATACAATCATATACACAAATAAATACAATCATATACATATTCAAATCGTGGTCAATCTGCATAGTATCGGTCACTCAAAATGGAGTATCTATTCACAGAGTAATGTTTTGTATCAAAATCATAGAGTGTGGCACAATGAGTGCTGTAGTAGTAGTGTTGTCCAAGCAGCATCTGGCTCATATAGTCCATTTGATCCCATGTTGTACTGGAGTATGGTCAGGTATGGGATAAAAAAGATGCAGATTCCAAAATTAAGAGAGTCATTCGGATAAAGAAAGGTTATTTGCTCAGAAAACAGGTAAGGTCCTGGAATTCATTGAGTCCTTTTGGAAAAACCGTATCAAGGCGCCATATCCACCAGGCTTCTCTCTGAAGGAGTCGATTTTCCATGTTACCCCCACGTGGTGAGGGTTCCAGTACTTCTAGTATTTGGCAGCGCAGTTGTTGGATGCCGTGTCTTTTTTCTCTGAAATGTCTTGCAATAGGTGATTTCGGATTCTGGGTCCTGATATCTGATTTATGTTCAATCCATCTCTTTTTGGCTGTTCTTATCGTCTGTCCAATATATAACAGCCCACAGGGACATTTCAATAGGTAAATCACTTGAGCAGTTTCACAGGTTGAAAATTGGCGGATCTTAATTTGCTGACCAGTGTGTGGATGCTGTATTGTATTACCTGTAATCACATTGTTGCAGCAGCTGCAATTCAAGCAAGGGTATGTACCTGTTTTGGGGGTTTGGAGGAACTGTTGCCTTGATTTTTTGACATAACGCTCCGCTCGAATGGTCAAATCTTTAATGTTTTTGCTGCGTTCAAAGGCAAATAATGGTGGATTTCTGAATAGAGAAGCATTATTTCTATCTAGCTGTAGAATGTGCCAATTTTGTTTGATGACTTTACTGATTTTGTATGATTCTGTAGAATATGTAGAGATGAAGGTCATTCTGTCTGGGGTATTCTTGGTTCGGGTTATTAAAAGATCGGAGCGGTTTACTGAAGCTGCACGTTCTTTAGCAGCCACTAATGTGGTCTCACTGTAGCCCCTTTGTCGGAATGTATCTAACATCTTGTCTTCTTCTAACTGATAATCCTCAGTTCTACTAGTGATTCTTTTGAGGCGAAGCAGTTGGCTATATGGAAGACCCTTGATGGTAGATTTGGGATGGAAGCTCTGGGCAAGAAGTACATTGTTTTTATCAGTTGGTTTCTTGAAGAGTGATGTCTCTAGTTTGCCTGAAAGGCATTTGATTGTAACATCCAGGAAGTTAACTTCTGTGGTGCTGTGAGTCATAGTAAATTGAATTCTAGGGTTGACCAGATTGAGTTCATCGTGGAAGATTTGTAATGATTCAGTACTACCCGACCATATTCCAAACACATCGTCTATGTATCTGGTCCAGAGTCGGAGATGGTCAGTCAAGTGAGGATTGTCAAGGATGTTGTCATATTCAAATTTGAACATGAACGAATTTGCATAAACTGGGGCCATCGGCGCCCCCATGGCTGTTCCAGTAGCTTGTAGGTAATATTTATTATCAAAACGAAAGTAATTGTGGAATAGCACAATATGCAGAAGTTGTAAAAGGAATATTTTATTGACACCCAATACTTCGTTGTTGAGGAGAAGCCACTCTACTGCTTCAATTCCTTCAGAGTGTACTATAGAAGTGTATAGGGATTGTACATCCATAGTGAAGAGTATAATGTCATTCAGGTCAAAGGAAATGTCATTCAGTTTACGAAGAAAATCTCCCGTATCTTTAGTATATGTAGGTGTTGACTTAATCACCGGTTGTAGAAACGTATCAATGTAGCGACCTAGGGGTTCTAAGATGCTATCCGAACCCGCCACAATAGGTCTACCCGGCGGTTGTAGGAGATTTTTATGGATCTTGGGTAATGTATATAATACAGGTGTTATTGGATGTTTGTTGAACAAAAAATCTTTAGTTTTTTCACTAATCCAACCCTTTTCTAAAGCATCATTTAGAGTTGTCAGTATCAATTCTTGTATGGAGAGTGTAGGATCACTATCAAGTGGAATATAACTGGTTGTGTCTCCAAGTTGGCGGGCAATTTCCTCCTTGTATGAACTTGTGTTTTGAATCACCAGTGCTCCGCCTTTGTCAGCTGGTTTGATAGTGATCAGTGGATCCTCAAAAAGTTGTTTGAGGCAATTGTACTCATTGGGTTTGAAATTTCCATATCTATTGGCGTTTTTCTTATAAGAAATGGATTCAAGATCCTTCTGAACTGATTTTTTGAAAATTTCAAAGGTTGGATTGTTGACTGGAGGATTAAAGGTACTGGGAGGCCGGAATTCCCTATATTCAGGGTCACCTCCCATATCTGGTAGGTGTTCTGCTTCTTTCTCTGCAAAGAATATTTGCAGTTTGATTTTCCGAAGAAATTTAAATAAGGCGATTTCTGTATTGAATTCAGAGCTTGTATGGGTTGGAACGAACGATAACCCCTTCTCCAATGTTTTGATTTGGAATTTCGTTAGTATTTTGGAGGAGATATTAACTATTGTAGTGGTTTCTTCCTTGCTCGTAGATCTTTTTTTGGGGGTACCCCGTCTGACCTTGGGTTTGTTTCTTGGACCTGTTCTAAAAAAGGAACCGAGGTATTCGTACTAGTAGATGGAGTAGGTTTATCAATCACTTTTTGTGTGTCTGTACTCGTATTAGGTGCTAGTGTGGTTGTTGTTGAAGATTCGTCAGAATCTGAGCTACCATAGATGGAGACGGGTTTTGATTTATTGAATTTAGGTTGTTGGCTGGGGTTTCTAGGCAGATAGTCCTGCCAAGTGTAGACTATGTCGTTGAGGTAATCGTAAGTATCACGTTTAAATTTCTTTATCTTCTTAGTCTGTAGTTCCTCAGTATACCTTTCTATGATTGTATTGGTGTCTTCAAGAATTTTCTCCCACTCGTCTTGTTTTAATTGTACAGCAAGTTGTTCTTTCAAAGTATTGATATCGATTTCAAGCTTCTCTAATGACTTAGAGAGTTCTTCAATCGTCAATAATATGAGATCTAATGAGCATTTGTCTAGGATGTAGTGCCACCGTCTGACGAATTCTTTAGACTCCCTACAAAGTGTGGGTTTAAGATAAACCCTGAGGCCTCTTGGTATCCTTTTGGTCTTGTAGTATTCAGCTAGTGTCAGTGCGTGAAGTTTCTGATTAATTTCCTTTCTGATTAGGAATTCTAGCTGTTTGGCGTTAGCCGCAGGTTTGGATGTGAGAGAAAAATGTTTTGATTTGTCTTTTATGAGGCCTATGATTCTATTTGCTTCCTCCGCAGTGAATCCTATAGGGTTGGCACATTTCTCAGTAAGGTTACTAATGGTTTCAAATGACATTATTGTCAAGGACTGACAATATTGAGCTGTGTATTGTATATGTAGAAAATAAAATACAAGTGAACATAAAGAATAATAAACAAAAAGGAAGGTACAGGTCAGAAACACCTTTAGATATGTGTGGATAGAGATGGTGAGACCAAGCTAGAGTAATTCAATTTTTAACATTAGTTTTAATAGAGTCAGTAGGGTCAGTGACTAATGAGTGCATAGAATTCTCTCTCTGAGTAACGGATAAAGGACAAATGCAAAGGGATTAGAGAGAGAGTAACCAGTTAAGGCTCTGCACATCGATTATAGGAGTTAGGGTATTAGTATTAGTAGTAAAGTAGTTAAACAGTGCTAACTGTGAAAGTGAGCTATCCGAATAGACTCACTGAACAGAACAGGGACAAAGATGCAAATGCAACAAAAGTTGCTTTGACCACAGTTTGCACATGTGTGGTGGAGAACACTCTCCAGGGTAATTTATAAGATAAATAAACTTTATATATTATAAAAATATAATACTGATGTCTGTTATATAAAAAAATAAGAATAGTTTTTAATAATAAACAATGTGTTCTGGTGGAATTGTTTCACAAAGAGTTAATACATTCGACCTGTCACACAAAATAAGGAATAAAACATAAAGAATACAAAAAGTATAGGTTATTACAAGATCAACAGTCATGTGGTTCACTGAGGTGAAAATGAGAAATGGATGGCTATGTTGCCCAACGCGTTTCTGTTAGTCTAGCCAGACTAAACTCATCAGGGGCTTGTAGTAGCTGCTTATGTGATAATATTTGTACAAAACATTTTCCAAGTAACAACAAAACATAAATGATGTGAAGCTATTATTTCGTAAAACAATATAACACTGTTAATGATCAATCAGGGGCATCAAGGCCCATGTGGTTCCAATGAGTGAGTATGTCGAGGGTATAGATCAATAGAAGACCTGGAAGAAAAAGAGAAAGGAAAAAATTGGGAAAGCGGATTTCATAGAGTGTGATGCAATAAAGTATATGCTATACTGGAGCATTTATGATGTGTTATAAGGTAATGATAATTAGAACAATTCAACTCACACTATTGTTCTATATTTCGACAGCCACCTTATTGCTCGCGATTATTATGGGAAGCTTTGAACTGTATATATTGTAATATCTAAGAAAAGAAAAAAAGGGGGAGCTGACTTATAGTTCATATCTAGATATCTTTGTTCGTTTATTCAGACTTATTTATATATATTGATAGGTCAGTATTACGTCTTACCTAGACGCGAGTATGAATGAATGAAATTATCCTAGATGAAGCTGGAAGGCAGGAGGACACGATTGCTGAAAGGAGCAATAGTGAGAGTATTACAAACAATAAAGGAGCCGGGGGGGTGAAAAAATGAGCTAGAATGATTGTATTAATGTGACAATGTATGTCTTACCCGTTTAAATTACCTTGGCGTTTGGAAAGTTATAAAGATGTAGAAGGAGCGGCAGAGAGTTACCACTCGGTTACTGTTGTAGAAGGAGATATTGGACATATGGTAAATATAAAGTTGTCAGCATTAAAAGACAGAGAAGAGGGGTATTGTTATTAAATTATTTGTAGCTGGTTTTATATTTCAATAATTACCTTTAAATGGCCTCGAGTAATAGGACGCCATGTATAGTGGGGAAAGCAGGGGTGAAAGGTCACCCGGTTACTGAAACAGTAATAAAATCCAAAGAGTTATATATACACGTTATTCATATATGGTGTGGCTTACATAAAGGAAATTGAAGCGGGTCTTACCTAAATATCGTCCTTCTCAACCAGGGCAGTTGGAGGGGGACGAGGCTATTAGATTTCTGTGTGACAAAAAAGATATGGACAGGTAAAGTCTACTGGTTGTAGAGCGTAGCTCAATTTGGATAAATAGACAAATGTATGAGAGAGTATGGGTGCGCTTACCTCTACGCTGGATAGTGCTGAAGCAGCGTGCGGTATGAAACAGTCTAGCGTGGCTTCAACCGGCATGTGAAGTCAGTGCTGCGTGGTACGTGTTTAAGAAGACAGGGCATAGAAGTCCGTCTTCGTTTGTGACTAGAGACGTTAGCTGCGTGTGTGCGTCATCGCCAACATGGCGGTGGAACGCACAGACGCCATCTTAGTTGTTTACATTAGACGCGGTGTCGTCAAGTATTACTATCTCTATTTTGAACAAACAATTGTAAGTTTATTTACTAGTTTAAATAAAAAGACAACTTAATCACTATTAAGTGGGGCTTTTAAAAGATGAGAACCGCACAAAATGCTAACACTGGGTCCAGCGTCCCACGAGTGGGTTCGAGGAGCGCAGCATGTTGTTGTAATAAACTTGTTATTGTGGTTATGTGTGAGACTATCTGGCGAGATAGATCAGATATATGAAGAGGAGAGAGGAAGATGAAAGATGAGGAAGATAAGAATCATAATCAAACAAGTGCTAAACAAAATTAATAAATACAATCACATATATAAATAAATCATGGTCAATCTGTCTAGTATTGGTCATTCACAATGGAGCACTTATTCACACAATAATGTTTTATACCCCAATCATAGGGTATAGCACAGTGAGTGCTTTAGTAGTAATGTTTGCACATCCTCCAAGCAGCATCTGGTTCATATTGTCAATTTGTTCCCATGTTGTACTGGAGTGTAGCCAAGTATAGAATTGAAAGATGCTGATTCCATGATTAAGAGAGTCAAGAGGATTATTTGCCCAAAAAACAGGCAAGATCCTGAAATTCATTGAGTCCTTTTGGAAAGACAGTATCAAGGCGCCATATCCACCAGGCTTCTCTCTGGAGGAGTCGATTCTCCATGTTACCCCCACGTTGTGAGGGTTCCAGTACTTCTAATATTTGGCAGCGCAGTTGTTGGATGCCATGTCTTTTTTCTCTGAAATGTCTTGCAATGGGTGATTTCGGGTTCTGGGTCCTGATGTCTGATTTGTGTTCAATCCATCTCTTTTTGGCTGTTCTAATCGTCTGTCCAATATACAACAGCCCACAGGGACATTTCAATAAATAAATCACTTGAGCAGTTTCACAAGTTGAAAATTGACGGATCTTAATTTGCTGGCCAGTATGTGGATGCTGTATTGTATTGCCTGTGATAACATTGTTACAGCAACTGCAGTTCAAACAGGGATATGTACCTGTTTTAGGAGTTTGAAGGAACTGTTGCCTTGATTTTTTGATTTTAGGTTCTGCTCGAATGATCAAATCTTTAATGTTTTTACTTCGTTCGAAGGCGAATAGTGGTGGATTTCTGAATAGGGAAGCATTATTCTTATCTAGTTGTAAAATATGCCAATTTTGTTTAATGACCTTACTGATTTTATATGATTCTGTGGAATATGTGGAGATGAAAGTCATTCTATCTGTGGTGTTCTTAGTTCGGGCTGTTAAGAGGTCTGAGCGATTTACTGAAGATACCCGTTCTTTAGCATTTACAAGTGTAGTTTCACTGTAGCCTCTCTGTCGAAATGAGTCTAGCATCTTGTCTTCTTCTAACTGGTAGTCCTCAGTTCTGCTGGTAATTCTTTTGAGACGAAGCAATTGGCTATATGGAAGGCCCTTGATGGTAGATTTGGGGTGGAAACTCTGGGCAAGAAGTACATTGTTTTTATCAGTCGGTTTTTTGAAGAGTGATGTCTCTAGCTTGCCTGCCAGGCATTTGATGGTAACATCCAGGAAGTTAACCTCTGTGGTGCTATGGGTCATAGTAAATTGAATTCTTGGGTTGACCAAGTTGAGTTCATCATGAAAGATTTGTAATGCTTCAAGACTACCCGTCCATATTCCAAATACATCATCTATATATCTGGTCCAGAGTCGGAGATGGTCAGTCAAGTGAGGATTGTCAAGGATATTATCATATTCAAATTTAAACATGAACGAATTTGCATAAACCGGGGCCATCGGCGCCCCCATGGCTGTTCCAGTAGCTTGTAGATAATATTTATTATCAAAACGAAAGTAATTATGGAATAACACAATATGCAAAAGTTGTAAAAGGAATATTTTGTTGACACCCAATACTTCGTTATTGAGGAGGAGCCATTCTACTGCTTCAATTCCTTCAGAGTGAACTATGGAAGTGTATAGGGATTGTACATCCATAGTAAAAAGTATACTGTCATTCAGGTCAAAGGAAATGTCATTCAGTTTACGGAGAAAATCTCCCGTGTCTTTAGTATATGTAGGTGTTGATTTAATCACAGGTTGTAAAAACGTATCAATGTAGCGACCTAGGGGTTCTAAGATGCTATCTGAACCCGCCACAATAGGTCTACCTGGAGGTTGTAGGAGATTTTTATGAATCTTGGGTAATGTATATAATACAGGTGTTATTGGATGTTTATTGAATAGAAAATCTTTGGTTTTTTCGCTAATCCAACCCTTTTCTAATGCATCATTCAGGGTTGTCAGTATCAATTCTTGTATAGAGAATGTAGGATCACTATCCAGTGGGATATAACTAGTTGTGTCTCCAAGTTGACGGGCAATTTCCTCCTTGTATGAACTTGTGTTTTGAATCACAAGTGCTCCGCCTTTGTCAGCTGGTTTGATGGTGATCAGTGGATCCTCGAAAAGCTGTTTAAGGCAATTGTACTCATTAGGTTTGAAATTTCCAAACTTATTAGTATTTTTCTTATAGGAAATGGATTCAAGATCCTTCTGGACTGATTTTTTGAAAATTTCAAAAGTTGGATTATTAACTGGAGGATTAAAGGTACTAGGGGGCCTGAATTCCCTATATTCAGGATCGCCTCCCATATCTGGTAGTTGTTCTGCTTCTTTTTCTGCAAAGAATATTTGCAGTTTAATTTTCCGGAAAAATTTAAATAAGGCGATTTCTGTATTGAATTCGGAGCTTGTGTGGGTTGGAACAAACGATAACCCCTTCTCCAATGTTTTGACTTGAAATTTCGTTAATGTTTTGGATGAAATATTGACTATTGTAGTGGTTTCTTCCTTGCTCGTAGATCTTTTTTTGGGGGTGCCACGTCTAACTTTGGGTTTGTTTCTTGAGCCTGCTCTAAAAAAGGAGCCGAGGTATTCGTACTGGTAGATGGAGTAGGTTTATCAGTCACTCTTTGGATGTCCGTACTTGTATTAGGTGCTAGTGTGGATGTTGTTGAAGATTCGTCGGAATCTGAGCTACCATAAGTAGAAACAGGTTTTGATTTATTGAATTTAGGTTGTTGGCTGGGGTTTCTAGGCAGATAATCCTGCCAAGTATAGACTATGTCGTTGAGGTAATCGTAAGTATCGCGTTTAAATTTCTTTATTTTCTTAGTCTGTAATTCCTCGGTGTACCTTTCTATGATTGTATTAGTGTCTTCAAGAATTTTCTCCCACTCGTCTTGTTTTAGTTGTGCAGCCAGTTGTTCTTTTAAAGTATTGATATCAGTTTCAAGCTTTTCTAGTGATTTGGAAAGTTCTTCAATCGTCAATAGTATAAGATCTAATGAACACTTATCTAAGATGTAGTGCCATCGTCTGACGAATTCTTTGGATTCCCTACAAAGTGTGGGTTTTAAGTAAACCCTAAGGCCTCTAGGTATCCTTTTGGTCTTGTAGTACTCAGCTAGTGTTAGTGCGTGAAGTTTCTGATTAATTTCCCTTCTGATTAGGAATTCCAACTGTTTGGCGTTAGCCGCAGGTTTAGATGTTAGAGAAAAATGTTTTGATTTGTCTTTTATGAGGCCTATAATTCTGTTAGCTTCCTCCGCTGTAAATCCTATAGGGTTAGCACATTTCTCAGTAAGGTTACTAATGGTTTCAAAAGACATTCTTGTTAAGAGCTGAAAGTATTGAACTGTGTGTTGTGTATGTAAAAAGTGAAATACCAACGAACATAAGGAGTAATGAAAAAAGAAGATATAGGTCGAGAACACCTTCAGATATGTGTAGATGGAGATGGTAAAATTAAGCCGAGGTAATTTCGTTTTTAACATTAATTATATTAGAATCAGTGGGTAACTAATGAGTGCATAGAATTCTCTCTCTGAATAGCGGATAAGGACAAATGCAAAATGATTAGAGAGAGAGTAACCAGCTATGGCTCTGCACATCAATTATAGGATTTAGGGCATTAATATTATAGTAAAGTAGTTAAACAGTGCTAACTGTGAAAGTGAGCTATCCGGATAAGCTCACTGAACAGAACAAGGACAAAGATGCAAATGCAACAAAGTTGCTTTGACCACAGTTTGCACATGTGTGGTGGAGAGCACTCTCCAGGGTAATTTATAAGATAAGTGAAATTTATATATTATAAAAATATAATAATAATGACTATTATGTAAAAAGTAAGGATAGTTTTTAATAAAAAACAGTGCGTTCTGGTAGAATTATTTCACAAGGAGTTAATATATTCGACCTATCACACAAAATAAAGAGTAGAACATAAAAAATACAACAAGTATAAGTTATAACAAAATCAACAATCATGTGGTTCACTGATGTGATAGTGAGAAGTGAATGGCTATGTTGCCCAACGCGTTTCTGTTAGTCTAGCCAGACTAAACTCATCAGGGGCTTGTAGTAACAGCTTGTGTGAATATATTTGTACAAAACCTAACAATTTTCAAAATAACAGCAAAACATAGATAATGTGAAACTTATGATTGCATAGGACAGTCTAGTACTGATGGATATCAATCCGGGGCGTCAGGGCCCATGTAGTTCCAATGAATAGATGTTTCAAGAGTATAGAACAATAGAAGACCTAGAAGGAAAAAGACAAAAGAAGAAATTGGAATAGAGGGTTTCATAGATTGTGGTGAAAAAAGTGCGTGTTATACTAGAATATTAATAATGTATTAAGTTAATGATTATTAGGATGATTCAACTCATACTACCGTTCTATATTTCAACAGCCGCCTTATTGCTCACAACTCTCATGGAGAGCTTCCAATGTATATAGTGATATCTAAGGAAAAGAAAAACTGGCTTATAATACATGTCTGAATTTCTTGTTCATTTGTTCAGACTAATTTTAAATAGTATTACATCTTACCTAGACAAGGGTTAAACTGAATGTAATTTTTCTAGATATAACTGGAGGCAGAAGGACACAAATGCTGAAAAGAGCAATAGTGAAAATGTTACAAAGAATGAAAGGGCTGGGTGGGTGAAAAGATGAACTAGAGTAATTATATTGAACAGACAGTATGTGTCTTACCTGTGTCAATGACCTTAGCGTCAAGGATAAATATTTATACGTAGAGGGAGCGGCAAGGAGTTACCACTCGGTTGCTACTGCAGGGGGAGATATCGGACATATGGTAGAGAAAAAGATAATTGTCACCATTAGGGGCGGTATCGTTATTGTATTATTTTAAGCTAATTCTGTATTACAATAATTACCTATAAATGGCCTCTGATAAAAAGACGCCATGTGTGGTAGAGGGAGCAGGGGTGAAGAGTCACCCGGATGCTGAAGGAGTAAAAAGGCCACAGTTTATATACATACATGATGGTGTGGCCAGTCATGAAAATAATTGAAACGGGTCTTGTCTAAAACTCGTTCACGTATAGTAGAGGAAGCAGGGGTGAGAATTACCTAGTTATTAAAACGGTGATACAACCAAAATTTATATAAATAAATATACGTGTTGTTCCAATATGATATGGCTAATCACGAAAAGAATCGGGGCGGATCTTACCTAAGACCCTTCTTCCTCAATCAGGATGTTTGGAGTGGAATGAGGCTGTTAGGTTTCTGTGTAACAAAAAAATATGAGCTGGTAAATTCTGCCGGTTGTAGAGCAAGGATCGATTAAGGTAGATAAACGAATGTATGCTAGTGTAAGTGTGCGCTTACCTCGACGCTGGAGGTGCTGAAGCAGCGTGCGGTTCGAACCAGTAGAGCGTGGCTTCAGCCGGCATGTGAGGTAGTATTGCGTGGTACACGTTTAAGAAGACTGGGCATTAAGTCCGTCTTCATTGATTACTCCGAACGTAAACAGCGTGTGCGCGTCATCGCTGCTAGGGCGGTGAAACGCACAGACGCCATCTTTGTTGTTTACACTGGGCGCGGAGTCGTCCAGTACTAATATGGTTATTTTAAAGGAACAATTTTCAATTTATTTACTGTTTTAGCCAAAAGAACAACTTAATCATTATTGGGTGAGACTTTTATTTAGGAACCGCACTGGATGCTAACACTGGGTCCAGCGTTCCACGAAGTGGATTAGAGGGGCGCAACATGATGTTATAATGCACTTGACATTGTAGTTATGTGTGAAACTATCTGGTAAGTTAGTTAAGATAGGTGAAAGAAAAGGAAAAGATAAAGCATGAAGGAAGAAAAGAATCTTAGTAACACAAGTGTTCAATACAGTAAATATAGTTACATATGCAGATAAGTCGTGGACAATCTGTCTAGTATTGGTCACTAGACACCTAGTCCAACCAGTGCTAAAAAATAATAATAATAATAGGATTTGATCACATATAGGAGTATCATGGTCAATCTGTCCCACACTGGTCACTCGTGATGGAGCACCTATTCATACAATAATGTTAGGTGTCCTGGTCATAGGGTTATTGCACAATAGGTGTCTTAGTAGCAGTGTTTGTAGGTCATCCAGCAATATCTGGCTCAATTTGTCAATTTAGTCCCATGTTGTGCTGGAGTGTGGCCAAGTGTAGGATAGGAGGATACTAATTCCATGGTTAGGAAAGAGAATTATTGGCCCAAAAAACAGGCAAGGTCCTGAAATTCATTGAGTCCTTTTGGAAAAACAGTATCCAGACGCCATATCCACCAGGCCTCTCTCTGGAGGAGTCTATTCTCCAAATTACCCCCACGTTGTGAGGGTTCCAGTACTTCCAATATTTGGCAGCGAAGTTGTTGAATGCCGTGTCTCTTTTCTCTGAAATGTCTTGAAATTGGTGATTTCGGGTTCTGGGTCCTGATGTCTGATTTGTGTTCAATCCATCTCTTTTTGGCTGTTCTAATCGTCTGTCC
>JAWWEL010088840.1:0-15009 GCA_035582915.1 Necturus beyeri | reverse complement strand
TCCCTGCGCAAACTCCAAACCGATATGTTCCGGTTCATCTGGAAGCACAAAGTGCCGAGGGTGGGGAGGAAAGTCCTGTTGCGCTCACGTTTGAACGGGGGGCTGGGGGTGCCGGATATGGAGCGCTATCTGGTAGCGGCGCAGGCCAGGGCGGTACTGGAATGGAGGGAACCGGACTCAACCAAGAGTTGGGTGCAGATAGAGAGAGTAGAGGTGGCTCCGGGATTGGGGGGTTTCCCGCTCATGCGCAAGACAGGGTGGAGCAGATGGCAGGAGGCGTCTCCTTATATTAAATGCTCCTTGCAATACTGGGGACTGGCGGTGTCGAGGTATAAATGCCTCACCCTGCCGTCGCCGTTGGCTCCAGTGCTGGGGAACCCAGATTTCACGCCGGGGGTCGCCGGAGGGGCATTCTCGAGGTGGGAACGGGGAGGTGGGTATCTCTGCTGTTGCGAGATATGTTTGAGAGGGGGCAGATCCTAACCTTTGAGCAGTGCAAGGCAAAATTCGCCCTTGGAGAGGGTGAGAGGTTTAGGTACACTCAAATTAGGCATTGGGTTCTCCATCCAACGGTGAGGCCGCATGCGATCAGGGACCTGACTCCTCTGGAAGAACTGCTGGTGGAGCCCCAGGAAAAGGGCATTGTGTCCCAATTATACAAGATTATGGGACAGAGGGGGGAGGACAACTCAATTAAATTGCCTTACATGAGGGCCTGGGAGAGGGAGATGGGATTGGCACTTCCGGTTGCCCGCTGGCAGGAGAGCTGGTTCAGAGCCTCAAAGACCTCACGGGCGGTATCTCACATTGGGAACACATATAAGGTGCTACTACGTTGGTATCTAACCCCAAGCAGACTAGCGACCATATACCCGGGAGTCTCGGATATGCGTTGGAGGGGGTGTGGGCAGGTGGGAAGCATGGCTCATATATGGTGGTTGTGTCCCAAAATGAGGGTCTTCTGGTGGGAGATACTAACGTGGATTAGGTCCATAGTGGGGTGGGCTCCGTCCGACACAATTCTGTCAGTACTCTTGGGGATGTCGGATGAGGAAGACTCTTACCCACTCAATGCAATATCGGCCACCCTAGTCACACATTTGCTAGTCATGGCAAGAATGTCCGTCGCACTATCATGGAAGCAGGTGGAGGCCCCGGGGATTGCGCTATGGTGGTCAAAGGTGTGGGACCTATGTCTGATGGAAAGGGTGACTGCCTACTGCGGTGATAAAATGCAGAGGTTCCACAGAATCTGGGACCCGTTTCTGGAGTTTGAGGAACCAACGGGGGTGAGGCCACCGGCCCCGCCTATCATGTCCATGCTATCGGTGTAATGGAGAGATCCGGTGGGGGGGGATTATGTTGGGTGGGGGGGGATGCTCATTTGGATTGTTTTTTCCCTATGATCGGTTTTTCTTTTCTCTCACAGATCTGCTTGCTATCTATGATTTGGGGGGGGGGGGTGGGGCGGGAGATTTCGAAGTAACTGTGGAATGCGGGAGGTCCAGGCGGAAGACATGGACTGTGCTACTTATGTATGTGTAATGGAATTCTTGGCTGTGCCTTTGAAACTGAATAAAGAATATGATACAAAAAAAAAGAAGAAAGACAAGAAAGTCACAAGGAACTTAAGGGAGGTTTTCACCCCACCCAAGCAGAAGTGATCATTCGGAAAGTCGGGTTAATAAAGTCAAAGGAAGAGACAAGAAGAAACAGTAAAAGATGCGTTGCTAAGGAAGCCAAAACCTAGCAACGCGTGAACACAAAGGAGATGTCACACACCACGTTCCAGCTTCAAGCATGTAAGACGTGTGGCCTGTAAGCTTCAGGCAATGTGTGGTGCAACAAAGACGCAGGAAGGCCGGTGCGAGGTGCTGACAGGACGAGAAGAGAAGAGACAACAGCCCCACCGAGCAGTGTAAGCGGCGAGTGATCAAGAAGAAGATATCAGAGACAACAGCCCTGCTGAGCGAGGAGGAGGTGAGTGCATACAAAAGGTGAGAGAAAAACAAGAGGCAAGGGGGGGTGGAGGACTCCCGAAGGATTTTTAAAAATTGGAGGCAGGAAAGGGGAGAAAAGCAAGAAAAAAAGAGGGACAAATAAAGACGTCAGCAATATCCCAAGGTGCGGACAAGCAAAATAATGGATGGGCAAGGAATGTCACAGCCTCCTCCATTTCTGGCATGTCCGGGGGAACCCAATATAATATGGAAGAGATGGCTTAAACTCTTTGAGACATACATAGAAGCCATTGGAGGTTTAAAATATAGTCCGGCTAGATAACTGGCAATTCTTCTGCATGACCTTGGAGAAGAAGGGCGTAGGATTTATGCTGATCTGGAGGCAGTAGTGACTTTCGATGGAGATGGTGAAGGGAGCAGCACAGATGTATATCTGTCAACAGTAAAGACATTTGGACAATTTCAAAATGTGTCATTGGAAAGACACACGTTTTTCACAAGATGCCAACATACAGGAGAGAGTGCAACAAACTATGTGACTGCTTTGAGGGGGTTAGTCAGCACATGTGAGTTTGTGTTGCTGTCTGATTCGCTGATTAGAGATCAATTGATCAGATGTGAGAACAATAAGAAAATTAAAGAGAGACTGCTGGCGAAAAACCCAGATTTGACTTCGGCATTAGCCATAGCGAAAAGTATAGAAAATACAGCGGTATGCATGAATGCCATGGAAGGAATGAAGATGAGCAAGGAAGACACCCACACCATTGGGGAGAAGAACAAAAATGGAAAGAAACCCTGGGTAAAGAAGGAGTGGGAAAAGAGACCATGGGAAAAGGGCTGGGAGAGAAAAGCAAGGGAGAAAGACAGTGAAAAAATAAAACGGGGAGGTTTTAAATGTTGTAGTGTGGGTTTAAATCACGAAGGACGAGAGTGCCCAGCGAGAGCAGTGAAATGCCACAGATGTAGCCGAATTGGTCATTATGCCAGAGTGTGTGGGGCAGGAGGGAGAAGTAGCATCTCACAAATAAATGAAAGAGAAGAGAATAGTGGGGAGAGTACTGATAGAGAAATCCTGAGGATAGATGGAAGGGACAGTGACAAGGATGATAGACCAAGATGTGTGGTAAACGTGGAGGGAAGGCCATTGAAAATAATGATAGACACAGGAGCACGTTACACATTGGTATCGAGGTATACAGCAGACGTGGTATTAGGTGTTCAAGGGAAAGACATTGAGAAACCTGACATAGATCCCGGAACCTATGGGAGGACACCTATTATTTTGGAAGGGATGTTCTGCAAGGAGGTTTAGTTCAAAGGGAGGTCTGCTAAGTGTAAGTTTTACATCACAAAAAGGGGAGGATCCTTGTTAGGATGGAGTGATCAGAAAGCGCTGTGCATTAAAACAGATCCTAATGAAGAGCAGACTGTAATGTCAGTAGGACTCCAAGAAGGAGAGATTGGGAAGTGGATAAAAGAGTTTCCCGGGGTATTCAGAAAAGAGTTGGGGGAGTTGAAGGGTTATACACACAAATAGTTTTGAAGAAAAATGCAGTGCCAATAGTGCATAAGGTTAGGACGGTGCCACACATGTTAAAAGAACCACTTAAGGCAGAGTTAGAAAGATTGCAAAAGAACGATATAATAGAAGGGATTGATTCGGCAGAATGGACAAGCCCAGTGGTGGTGGCGGCCAAGGCCGGGGGGGGATGTAAGAGTATGCATCGATTTAAGAGGGTTGAATAGGCAGATTTGGGTGGACCATCACCCACTACTAAACATACATGAGATGGTGAGCACATTGGAAGGAGCGAAAAAGTTCACGGTTATAGACTTAACTTCGGCATATCATCAAATCAAATTGTGTAGAGCTAGTAGGGATTTGACTGCTTTCATCACACCGATGGGATTATTCCGATATAAGAGGATGCCATTCGGATTAGCCTCAGCAGCTTTTGTGTTCCAAAAGGTTATGGAAAGGGCTGTTAAAAGGGATAGAGAACACGAGGGTGTTCCAGGATGATATATTAATTTATGTTAAGAGTGATTTGGAACATGATGATACAGTTATGAGGGTACTAAGAAGTTTGGAGGCTGCAGGGTTATCTGTGAAACACCAAAAGTGTCAATGGGGGTAGATAGAGTTTCTCTGTGGAAAAGGGGATTTGGCGGATTTAAGAAGCTACTAAAAACATGATTGAAGTTTGTACATTGCATATTATGCTTTTAATTCATTTTCTTTTCATGGTGTTTCCCCTGTCCTTGCACATGTGTGTGATCCTGTGCTGTGCCTGTGATGTGGGTGTTCTATGTGGTTGTTCTTTTTGTTCATTAAAGAAGGGGGATGTGTTGTGATCTTGATGTCTTGTCAGTGTGTGTGATGTCATGTCTGACCTTTGTGTGTTCTGTGTGTCGGGTGTTACGTGTGAAGGTTCTGGGAATTGTCAGTTAAAGCTTGTCTTGTTGAAGGGAGGCGGCCTGTTTTCCTGCTCTACCTTGGCTACGTGAATAAAGGTATTCCAATCCAAACCGGCTCCAGTCGTGTGTTATCAGGAACCTCACAACGATTTATTTATAGCGATTTTTACTTTCAAAATGTGAAATTAAATATAACGATTGCTTTATAACGATTTCTAAATAAAAATAGGATATAACGATCCATGTGCTAGGCTGGGAAATACAGAGACTGGAAACCATTGTCAGTTTCCACAGCCGGAAGCAGCTAACATGAAAGGAATGTGCATGTGCATTCTAACTTATGTTCATTCAGTCAGCTGTGTCAGGAGTGATGGATGTTCAAGGAGCCATCTTCTCTCACACTGTAAAGTAGGTTTTCTGACAAGAAATACAGTAAAAAAAACAAATTACCACTGAAATTGGCAAACAATGTAAAACTAAAGTATACTTTAATAATGTAAGCGTTTGTTTTCCTTTTTTTCCTCACAGAAACAGCCGTGCTTACACACAGATAAAGATGTGAGGAGCCGGAATATTACCGGTAAGTCATTTGAAAAGTAACTGGTAAATACATGCTTTCATAGGCAAAAACGTAGTTTAAAAAGAAAATACTAGAAGGACATGAATACATTGTTCTGTGTAATTTTCCATAGCACATTTCAAACAAGCCACTTAATTTTGTAAGATCACAAAGAGGCAAGATGCAACTTAACCATGTTGGATTTTTAGACAATAAAGAAGAGACAAAAACACATTGTAAATTAACTTTCTACTACACTCAAACCTGCATGGCTGAGCAAGCACTGTAAATGACTGTGTAGTTTATGAAACAAATCACAATCATCTTCCTGATAATATTTCTGGAAAAATAAAGGAAAAACTGAATGAAATCAAAATTAGGTTTAGACATATTCCTGATTGTTGATACCCTAATGAACTTTAGTGTTTCCCCTTTGTTACAGTCCGTTAAACATTTTTTATGCTCGAGATGTGTTGTTGAATAATTTCCTGTTATCTGTATTTGTGAAAAATCTTAATAAAAATTAACATTAAAAAAAAAGAAAGTGATGCTTCTACCAGCAGTATGATAAAGGAGTCCTGTTCTAATTTCAATTAAAAATCGTTTTTTTAAAGTAAAAATACTCATATAAAAACATGTATATGTACAAACATAATTGTGCAAATATTACAGTTATTAAAACGTTCATAGAGGAATACATCGTACTCACACTTTAACATTTCTTCGATAAGAGTAAAATCGTTTAAGCTTAAAAGTGTTACACATAAATATTCAGATAAAATGCTTTTTCATTAAAGTACTATTTCTTTAAAAGATAATTTGCTTAACGTGCTGTTAATTCATATAGTGCTGTTTTCTCATGCAAGTTCAATTTACCTTATTATTTATCCTTTATGTATACTGCTATTTTCATTTCTAGTCACAATTAAAACTGGTCAGATTTTCACAATCAACACAATTATTACTTATATTTCCATATAAGAATACTGCTATTTCCACATCAAAGTTACAGATAGATTAATCAAAATTCAGTTATTATTATATTAAAATTAGCCATAACTAAGCAGTCATAAATACAGGTCTTCATGCAATACAGTAGACCTATGCAGAAGAAGCTTGAATCATCTTAATCTCAGGAAATCATATCAATTTTCAGGAATCAACTTGACAGCCTATTTGAAATATTTTATGATTGCTAAACATATTCTGTTCGTGGAGCCCAGTTTTAATAGTCGAAGCGCCTCATCAATATTACGTATATTATTTTCTAAGAAAATACGCTTCAGATATAGCTGTCTAAATGTTTTGAGTTGAGGACATAATAATATTAGATGTTGTTCAGTTTCTTTAGATGTATTGCAATATCGACATATACAGTTGCCCTCATTGTCTTGGTTATTATTAGTATGTCTCAGCCATATTTGTGAGAAACACCATTTCATGAAATATTGCCTATGGTGTTCTGAGCGTAATGAGAGCAGATATCCCATCGGTGTCATCTGTTCAGGATTGAACTCATAATTTTGAAAAGTATTAAGTCTATTCAAATGAGCAACATCCCTATCAGATGTGGGTCTGCGGGTGAGGCCTTTCATCAGATTTTTAAACCTCCCTTTTGTTAAGAGAAAACAGGGGCGCAGTTCCATACCAATATTACTAATGTAATTTATTAAGTAAGCCATAGTAGAGTGTGCCACCAATATTTCATAGTTTAGTAGATGTCTCAGTGTACCTTGTAGTGACTTCACTATAGAATAGGCCATGTACAAACTTTGCAGCATACAATTTGCTTTCAATGACATAGTGCCTATCTCCAATCTAATTGCCTGGATTGGAGTTTCCTGTCTACATCCAAACAATGTTCTAAGTACTTTGCCCTCAAGGTTATCAAGAAAGGTCTCTTTACTCCTCCCCCAGATCGATAGACCATAACTAATCACTGATACTATTTTTGTGTGATACACCTAAAGAAGAGGTTTAGTGGTATACTGTCTGTATACTCTATTAAATGTATTTAATCCCAGTGTTATGGCCATAACTCTCTATTAAATGTATTTAATCCCAGTGTTATGGCCATAACTCTCGTAGTAAGTGAGGCACAATGTAGCTTCCACTTATTGGTATATTCAAAAATAATACCCAGGTATTGGTAGCTATATACAGTTTCCAATTTCACCGTTCCTATATACCAAGCTTTCTCAATTTTGGTTTTGGCAAACACCATCACTTTACTTTTGTTATTATTAATTACTAAGTGATTTTCCTGTGAGAATTGGTTCAACTGATCAAGACTCCTTTGCAACCCTATAGCAGTAGTGTCAAGAATGACCAAGTCATCAGCGTATCCCAATAGTTGTATATGATGCTGCGCCAGTTTGGGCGTAAAAGGCTCTTGCTTTGGACAAAAATGAGGCTAAATCAACCAAATACAAATTAAACAATACTGGAGCTAAAACACAGCCCTGCTTGAGCCCATTTTCAATCCAGACCGGTCTAGTAATGTTTCCAGCTTCATTTGTTCTATTAGAACTTCTATTAGGCTTCATTTGTTCTATTCGGTGTAGAATTTGATTATTAGTCTCAGCAGAGCTGTAGGTACTTTAAGAGCTACCAGTTTATGCCAGAGCAGGCACCTATCAACCTTGTCGAATGCACTGGAATATTCCATAAAACAACAATACAATTTTTGTTTCCGGGTAAGTGCACTATTTGCTAATACTGACATAGTCAGAGCATTATCAATAGTTGAACAGCCCTGTTGATAGCCTGTATAGTGATAGTCCAGAATGTTATTGGCATTTATTTGGTTCAAGAGTTGTTTAGCAAATAATTTGCCTGATGTGTCTACCATGGCCAATAGGCGATGGTTTTTCGGGTCCTGTCTATCACACTTTATATGTATTGGGATAAGCACACACGTTTTCCATGATGGTGGAATAGTCATGGTCGTTATGCATTTATCATAGGTGGTTTTTAATATAGTGGACCAGATTTCAGGTTTGCATTGAAGCACTATATTTGCCACCCCATCCGGGCCAGGGTCTTTACAGTATACGGTTTAAGTGACTTTATGCAAGTTGTATGCCCTGTTGCGTGCGGGTGTTCAGGTGATGCCTTCCTGGTGGAGTTGTTGGACGGGAACTCCGGAAGGATTGAGTAACGTGTAATGTCAAATCTGTCATCGCGGTCCATGAAGGATTTCCTAGGGAACATTTCTTGAGGGAGTGAAGTCCAAAATACATCTTGACCAGGGAGGGTGTGCGTCATGTTTTAGCTGGTTTGGAGAGTGTAGTAGTGTGTAAATATGTACATATGTTATAGTGTGATGTCATCACAGAACCTGGGAGTGTGCTGTGTTCTATGATGAGCTCACTTGGAGACTGGAGCTCAACCTGAAAGGTTGTATTTCTTTGAACTGAATAAAGCTGTTACTTCAATTTGGTTGTGTCCTACTCACTTCAAATTGGCGACGAGGATGGGAAATAAAATAAAACAAACCAAGAACCGGAAAAAAAAAATCTGCACTTAAAGAAGAAAGACAAGGAAGTCACAAGGAACTTAAGGGAGGTCCTCAACTCACCCAAGCAGAAAGCTATCATTACAAAACAAAGGAAGTCGGAGGAATAAAGTTAAAGGAAGAGACAAGAAGAAACAGTAATAGAAGCGTTGGTAAGGAAGCCAAAACCTAGCAACGCGTGAACACAAAGGAGATGTTACACACCATGTTCCAGCGTCAGGCATCTAAGACGTGCGACCTGTAAGCTTCAGGCAACACGCGGTGCAACGAAGATGCAGGAGGGCCGGTCTGAGGTGGTGTCAGGAGGAGAAGAGAAGAGACAACAGCCCCGCCGAGCAGTGTAAGCGGCGAGTGTTCAGAAAGAAGGTAACAGAGACAACAGCCTCGCTGAGCTGAGGAGGCGGTGAGTGCGTACAAACTGGTGAAACTGAAACAAGAGGCTGGGGGGGGAGGTGGAGGACTCCCAAAGGATTTATAAAAATTGGAGGCAGGAAAGAGGAGAAAATAAATTGGTAAATAAAAAGAAAACAAAGGGACAAAGAAAGACTCCAGCAATATCCCAAGGTGACGACAAGCAAAATAATGGATGGGCAAGGCATGTCACAGCCTCCTCCATTTCTGGCAAGTCCGGGGGAACCCAATATAATATGGAAGAGATGGCTTCAAATCTTTGAGACATACATAGAAGCCATTGGAGGTTTAAAATATAGTGTGGCTAGGAAACTGGTGATTCTACTACATAACCTTGGAGTAGAAGGGCGTAGGATTTATGATGATCTGGAGGGAGTAGTGACTTTTGATGGAGATGGCGAAGGGAGCAGCACAAATGTATATCTGTCGGCAGTAAAGACACTGGAGGGACATTTTAGACAATTTCAAAATGTGTCATTGGAAAGACACACTTTTTTCACAAGATGCCACAATACAGGAGAGAGGGCAACAAACTATGTGACTGCTTTGAGGGCGTTAGCCAGCACATGTGAGTTTGGGTTGCTCTCTGATTCGCGGATTAGAGATCAATTGATCAGATGTGGGAACAATAAGAAAATTAAAGAGAGACTGCTGTCAAAAAACCCAGATTTGACTCAGGCATTGGCCATAGCGAAAAGTATAGAAAATACAGTGGCATGCATGAAGGCCATGGAAGGAATGAAGATGAGCAAGGGAGACACCAACACTATTTGGGAGAAGAACACACATGGAAAGAAACCATTGGTAAAGAAGAAGGAGTGGGAAAAGAGACCATGGGAAAAGGACTGGGAGAGAAAACCAAGGGAGAAAGACAGTGAAAAATAAAACGGGGAGGTTTTATATGTTTTAGGTGTGGGTTTAAATCACATGAAGGACAAGAGTGCCCAGCGAGAGTAGTGAAATGCCACAGATGTATCCGAATTGTTCATTATGCCAGAGTGTGTGGGGCAGGAGGGAGAGGTAGCATCTCACAAATAAATGAAAGAGAAGAAAATAGTGGGGAAAGTATTGATGGAGAAATCCTGAGGATAGATGGAAGGGACAGTGACAAGGATGATAGACCAAGATGTGTGGTAAACGTGGAGGGAAGGCCATTGAAAATAATGATAGACACAGGAGCACGTTACACATTGGTATCGAGGTATACAGCAGACGTGGTATTAGGTGTTCAAGGGAAAGACATTGAGAAACCTGACATAGATCCCGGAACCTATGGGAGGACACCTATTATTTTGGAAGGGATGTTCTGCAAGGAGGTTTAGTTCAAAGGGAGGTCTGCTAAGTGTAAGTTTTACATCACAAAAAGGGGAGGATCCTTGTTAGGATGGAGTGATCAGAAAGCGCTGTGCATTAAAACAGATCCTAATGAAGAGCAGACTGTAATGTCAGTAGGACTCCAAGAAGGAGAGATTGGGAAGTGGATAAAAGAGTTTCCCGGGGTATTCAGAAAAGAGTTGGGGGAGTTGAAGGGTTATACACACAAATAGTTTTGAAGAAAAATGCAGTGCCAATAGTGCATAAGGTTAGGACGGTGCCACACATGTTAAAAGAACCACTTAAGGCAGAGTTAGAAAGATTGCAAAAGAACGATATAATAGAAGGGATTGATTCGGCAGAATGGACAAGCCCAGTGGTGGTGGCGGCCAAGGCCGGGGGGGGATGTAAGAGTATGCATCGATTTAAGAGGGTTGAATAGGCAGATTTGGGTGGACCATCACCCACTACTAAACATACATGAGATGGTGAGCACATTGGAAGGAGCGAAAAAGTTCACGGTTATAGACTTAACTTCGGCATATCATCAAATCAAATTGTGTAGAGCTAGTAGGGATTTGACTGCTTTCATCACACCAATGGGATTATTTCGATATAAAAGGATGCCATTCGGATTAGCCTCAGCAGCTTCTGTGTTCCAAAAGGTTATGGAAAGGGTTTTAAAAGGGATAGAGAACACAAGGGTGTTCCAGGATGATATATTAATTTATGGGAAGAGTGATTTGGAACATGATGATACAGTTAGGAGGGTACTAAGAAGTTTGGAGGCTGCAGGGTTAACTGTGAAACACCAAAAGTGTCAATGGGGAGTGGATAGAGTTAAGTACTTAGGGCATGAGATCTCAAGTGAGGGAGTGCATCCTAAAGTGAAGTTGGTTGAGGCTATAAAAGAAGCTCCCGTACCAAAGGGGAAGGAGGATGTGAGATCCTTCCTGGGCGTAGTGGAATATTGTTCCAAGTTTATTAGTAAATTAGCGGATCGAGTACACAAATTGAGGAGGTTATTAGGGAAGGGGGTGCAGTTTGAATGGTCTGAGGGGTGCCAGAAGGCATTCGAGGATGTCAAGGCGGCGGTATGTGAAGCACCTGTATTAGGAAGATTTTCGCCCCGATATAAGACAATCATTACCACTGATGCGAGTGGGGTGGGACTTGGGGCGGTGTTAACCCAAATACAGGAAGGGAAGGAGAGGATTATTGGTTACGTGTCTAGAGTTCTGAGGGGGCGGAGTGTAAATATGCAGTGATTGAGAGAATGTTTGGGGGTGTATTGGGCTATAAACCATTTTAAATATTTTGTGTGGGGTATACCATTTTCAATACGCACTGATCACAAGCCATTGGTGAACATATTTACCACGGGTGGATGGGTGAATGCTAGCCCTAGAATAGGGCGTTGGCAATTAGGTCTACAAAGGTATCATTTTGTGGGGGGGAGTGGCCGGCGGCGTGCGAGATGGCTGCCTGACCCGGTGGCTCTGAGCCATCTGAGAATATCCTGAAAATATCCTGCATCCACAGAGGCCATCCATTGAAATAGCAGATAAAATCTGATTCATCAACCGATGCTGAGCAGATTGCTGGGTTTTGGGGTACGCTGTCCCCCTCATTACCGGAGGAACCGTGAGTGAAGCCGACCCCCCCCCCTCGCCGCCGAGAACTGTTTCACAAGATGGCCGCACTGGCTGGCCATGGATAAGAGCTGAGCCCGCTGGTGGATCCTTTGTTTATAATGCGCCTCCTGACTTTACATGTGAGCTGGCGGTGACTCCCGGGGAGCGGGTGTGCGGCGTGTTCCCGGCCTGCGCTGCGCACTCGACCTCTGT
The DNA here is from genome assembly GCA_035582915.1 of Necturus beyeri. Taxonomy (NCBI): domain Eukaryota; kingdom Metazoa; phylum Chordata; class Amphibia; order Caudata; family Proteidae; genus Necturus; species Necturus beyeri. The sequence continues at coordinate 2,979 of JAWWEL010088840.1, read as the reverse complement.
GGTGCATGAGGTTGGTGGCTCTCGGCTTGGAGCTCGCTCCGGAGTGCGCCTCCTTCCCGCCTGGGAGGCTGCGCTCGGGCTGAGCCGCCTTGAGCCGTGTGGAGAGTGTGCGACCAGCCGTGTTTTTGGAGGTGAGTTATCGGAGGGGAGGTGTGCGTGTGGGGTCCGGCGATCTGGCAACCATGCCCTGATGGACTGGCCGGCAGCAGCAGTGTCTTTTGTTTTTTGTGGTGGTGCGGGAGTACCGGTCTACACCGCGGCACGGGATGGAGCTGCGCTGTTTTCTGCTGGAACTGCGCATTGGATTCCAGGAGATCGCTAGCAGATTGGATGCTATGTTGGAGGAGAGGCCACCTGGGGTAATGCCCCTGGTCGTAACCGTTCCCGGAATGCTGAGTGTGGGGGTGGGGCAAGCCACTGAGGAACTTGTCGGTAACACTACACGAGTGAATTTGACTGTGGCACCCGCCTCCACTAACACGTTCTCTGATACTGAAAGGCTGAAGCCTGCATGGGGACGGGCTGTTGTGAGCTGTGTGGACCCCCTCCCTGAGGAGCTGGATTCTGCAACGGCTGTGCTTGGTGCCTCCCTTCGGCCTGTGTACGTTGAAACTTGTGCAGCTCTGCCCTTGGAAAGCGCTCTCCCATTGCTGCGATTAAGATCCTGCGCTGCTCGCTATATGAGTACAATTGGCCTCGTTTATTGTGGGTTCACGGACAATGTCCTTGAAGTCATTGCGAAATCCTGCCTACAAAACAGTGCTGACTTTACTGTGGTGTCAACGTGGCTGCAGCCAACTACAATCACTAATGGTGCAGAGGCGTGGTTCCAACTGCCGGACTGCTGTGCCTCTATTGCAGTGACGTTGAATAGTGAACAATATTCTGCACAACAATATTGCTTTCCTATAGATTTTGGTTGAGGATATTGTGACGGTTTCTGGAATGGCCTCAATATTTGTTTTTCTTCTTTCCTTGGTTGATGTATACATTTTCTTTTTTTTTCTTAATGATCTCGAGCTGTATAATGGTTTTTCATTGTTTGGTTTTGGGCTCCTTTAATTTGAAACTCCTGGGGATTAATGTTGTTTTGTAATGTTATTGTTTTCTCGCATATAATCTGGGGGCTCATGTTTTTCGTTCCTCTTTGGCTGATGTGTCTTTTTTCCTGGTCTCTTTCCTTTGGGGGTTTTAGTGACTTCATTCCCTTTTTGTTTCTTGTCCTTTTTCCTTTTCTCTTTGTTTTTGGTCTATTATTTATATCTCCCCCTATTACCGATTGTCTTGTTTCTCAATCTCCTGTCTAACTGTCCTGATCACTATTGTCCTTGCCTTGGTGCACTGAAGTGCTTTGGTGAATGTATTGCTCCTTGACACTGGTGTTGCAGTACATATATCGTGGGCTCTGTATTCAGCACTGAACTATCATTGGGGATGTGGCTCATTATTTATTTTGGTTTACTATTGTGCATACCTATTTGGATGGGGTTCGGCTGTGTGGGTTTGCCTCCCTCCCACGCGGTGGACTGTATTATCATATCAGTGTGTGTATGCTATTCTGACTTTGCCTCCTCCTATGAAGTGTATACACTGCTTGCGGCTTTTTGGTTCGGTGCTGGGCTGATGCTGGAAGATGTGGTTGTAGTGGATGTTGATTTGGTGATGGCCATACCTATGCTGATGCCTTATTTGTTTACTCTGCTGGGTGGATTTCCCTGCCGTCCACGCGGTAGAGTGTAATATCCTCCACGGGTGACGTGGCCGTTTCTTTTTCACTATCTTCTCAGCAGAATTGATGTTCTCTTTATATATTTCTATGCTCTCGAGTTCCCGAGGCAAGGTGCTTTTCTATTATTAGACTGCTATGGACATGTTGGGAATTTAGGGGATGTATGGAATTGGAGATTTGGGCAATGGGGTGCTGTGTTTTCAATTTTTATTTTTGACCTGTTGAATGATCTTTGAAGGGATAACTTCCTATATTTTTTATCCTATTTGTTTACGTGATGACTGTTTTCTATTAAGTTGAGATTTATACTCAGATGGCGTGATATCCTTATATTCATAATGGCCGACAGGCAATTGAAGGCATGCCGTCCCACCGCCGGACCCGCGATTCCCCCCATGCGGGTTCGCAACTGTTCTTGGGGTAACAGTCAAGTTGGGATGGGCTAATGTGTGGGTGGGGTATTGGGTTTACATTGACTAAGTTGGGGTAGGTCAGTGTGGGTGGGTTAGGGAGGGTGGTTGGGGTTCTCCAGTCCCCTAGGGGTGATGAAAATAGATATGTTCTGTGATCAGGTCACCTGATTACTGGTACATGATATCCCTTCAGTATATTCCGAGATGTGGCAAATTGCTGGCGGGTAATTCACGAATGATGTACATGTGTTGGCATGGCAGAGTCGCTTCTGATATGCTGCTTCCAATTTGTACATTGCCATTGCTGATAGAACTGGCGGATGCGATGAACCCGTACTATGATGTTCACTATAATGCCGGTGGGTGGAGGGAAAGGGTCCACCTCCTCCTGCTGATGTTATTTGGTACTACATTTGATCATTAGTGTATGACATAATATGTACTATTTTAGAGTGGACCATTTTTATAAATGCTATCAGCAATGGGACGTTGATATTTGGGCATTGTCTTTGAAATGACAGACGATAATACGAAAATGATTCAGGAATGGTCATCGCCGCAATTCTGCCACTTGCTTATCCTTTACATGTTACAGATGGAAAATTATGTTATGATTGTAATCACTGCTATTGGGGTTGAGATGGTTCTGTATGGCCACATTGCTTTATTGTATCTTGGATGGGCGGTGTTTAGGAGGCTGGAGTGTTAATTATTGGGGATAAATGTGCGGGTATACATGGCATAGTTGAGGAATGTCTATGTCGGGCGGGCTAAGGGATGAGTTGGGAGATAATCAAAAACCGGACGTCTGCTGATACATGGACTACAATGTGAAAT
>JAWWEL010077737.1:0-15019 GCA_035582915.1 Necturus beyeri | reverse complement strand
AGAGCGCGCCTCATTAGTAACCTGATGGAAGAATATCTGTTATGGTTCGTGAATGGTAGGGTCCCAAATTACTTGATGGCTGAACCTTCGCGAATTCAAGGCTCAACATCCTCTCTTATAGATTACATATTCATTTCCGGACAGCACTTCGCTAAAATCACAACTTTTAAACTGGGTTCACCCTTAATAAGCGATCATAGACCACTGGAACTAAATTTAGTCTTTGATGTTCCTTTACTAAAGCTGTCCACCTTAACTAATGCTGATTTAAATCTTTCCACTAGAGTAAAATGGAATCAAAAATCTCTGACTGCAGCATCGAGATGTTGGGCGGTCGGTAGACTGGCTGAGGTAACACAAGATACCCTTCTGGGTCCTAATCTAATATCCAATCAGCTATATTCTACACTAGTTCAAGAATGTATGGATCAAATTCAACTTACTGCAAAAAGTGGTTATCAGGGAAAGAATAGGCGAACCCAGCTAAAAGTGAAGTACTGGTACGACTGCGACCTTGAGCTATTAAGATTGCACTTAAGGAGATCAATTAAAATGTTATTAAAAACTCATACTCCTGATGCACTATTAGAAGTCCAAGCTCGGAAAACTTTTTATAAAAAAGCCTGTGCGGCAAAAAAAAGACAATTTGCAAGTCGGAAATGGACAGAAATGTTTGAGGCCGTAAAAGCAAAAGATCCCAAACATTTCTGGAAATTGGTCAATTTATCAACAAATGACCCAATAGTCGAAAATGACCCACAAATTACTATAGGGAGGTGGGAAGACTATATAATCGAACTATATGGTAAGGGGGCCCTCTGTCTAGAAGAAGAAAACATATGCTACTCGACCTCGTGTTTGCCCCCCCTCACGCTTGACTGTTCCACACTTACTTTAACAGCTGAAATCAAAGAACTAAAATCTACATCTGCGCCGGGGCCGGATGGCCTCGCAAATATTATTTTGAAATATTACCCCTCCCAATGGGCTACTATTTTTACGGGGCTTTTTCAAAACATTCTTACTAATTTTCTAATACCAGATTCGTGGAAGACAAGCATACTTGTCCCAATATATAAAAAGGAGAGCAGACTTGTCCAAAAAGTTACCGCCTCCTTGCGATGCTAGACACATCAGGAAAACTGTTTGCACGAAAAATTCTTAAAGCACTAAACCAATGGATTGATGAAAAGGGAATCCTCTCATTCGGGCAAACAGGGTTCAGAAGTGGTTGTGCTACTAACGACAACTGCCTCACTCTGGCCCTTTTAGCAGAACACGCAATAAGGAATAAGCAACAGCTTTACTGCTGCTTTGTCGACTTTACTAAGGCTTTCGACAAAATCAACCGATCCCGACTGTGGCATAAACTTGGCAAGATGGGTCTCCCGACTCCAATCCTCTGTTTAATTAGAGAGTTTTATACTAACACTAGGGTCGCAATAAGAATGAGTAAGGTGGGACATATCACTAAGTTCTTTAATGTGCCGAACGGTCTCAAACAAGGTTGCCCCTTGGCGCCGGTTTTATTCAACCTATACTTGGTTGACCTATTAGAACATATTACTTCGGATAAAACCTTCCCGCCAAGAATTTCGGGTAGGTCCATCAACGCATTAACCTACGCGGATGATCTAATTATTTTAGATAAAACCAAAAATGGTCTCCAGACATCACTAAATGCGTTTGATGACTACACTAAGCAAAATTTTTTGGAAGTAAACGTAAACAAAACAAAAGTAATGATATTCTCTAAGGTTTTGAACAGTTCATCCTTTTATTTAAATACCACTAAATTGGAGACGGTATCGGACTACAAATACCTAGGACTAAATTTTAACAGGAAACTTAATTGGACCACGCACATGGACCTTGTCACGGCACGTATCAACAGCACAACCTCAGGTCTTTTAAGGTTTCACAAGCAATACGGTAATTATTCCTTAACACCATTGTTAATTGCATACAAAGCCAAAATTCTATCCTTAGTGATGTATGGAATTACAACATGGGGACCCCACAGTACTACTGCTCTTGCTAAACTAGAGGCGCGTACTCTTAAAAAGACTTTTTTGGTTAGTTCATCCACTCCCATACAGGCGCTCAGACTCGAATTAGGCCTTTTATCTTGGCCTAATCAATATATATTAAGTGCACTTAACATGGCAAGAACTATAATGAATGCCCGCCTAAATACAATCAATCATATTCTATTTGAAGACATTGTGAGGAATGGCATCATCACCAAATCCAAAGTTAAAGATTTAAAGGATATGTTCTTCCATACTAATGTAATGAATCTGAAAGACACTCTTGCACTCAGCAAAGTTCGATTTAAAAATATGATGAAAGATCGAATTCACAAGCAACAGATTCAGCAAGACTTAGAACATATCCTTTCTCTAAAATCCTTCAGGAACTACATATACTTGCAAAACAGTACCAAAATTTGCAGTTACTTGACATATGTATTCACCGATTTTAAAAGGAAATTACTTATAGCTTTTAGATTTGGCCAGACTTGCCCCGCATACCTAAATCTGTCTAGAGATGTGAATAATAAGCGACTATGTAGGTTCTGCACTTCTGCAATAGAAACAGAAGAACATATCTTCTTGCTTTGTCCTTATCTTCTTATACACAGGAGAAAATACTTGAAACCCGTATTCATTAAATATAACACCCGTACCCTGAAGGAAGCCATGTTATGTCTGAAATCTCTTGCCTCTCCAGATATTGTCTTTGCTACTCTAAATTACTGCATAGCTTTAAAAAAAAAAACTGGACTACCTGCAGCTTAAGTAAAGACAAAACCTTCAGTATGTGACGCTGGTTTTTAGTACTGTATATATTTTACTTCAATTTTTAATGCTTCTGGACCCCCGGCAGTGCGAAGACGACTGCAAGCAGGATTTATTGGACTGTTCACAGTTTAAGGAAAGACAAAGCTATCAGTATTAGTCACTGTCTTTTAGAACTGTAAATATTTTATTTCCAATTTTTAACTTAGTCGGATTACTTACAGACTGACGGTAATGATGGCAAATAGGTCCATTTGTCATTTTTACTACTGCTTTACGAGAATTGCACACAGTTTAATTATACGATGTACTGTTAAGAAAGCAGTGCTCATTCACAGCCCTAAATGAAATGAAAATTGTTATAGTGAAATGCACTTTTAGACCTGTGACACGAGTATTAGAACATATGACACTTGAGCGTCTCCCTCTATCTAGAACTAACAATGAATTAGGTTCTCAACCGTTCAGAGAAGATCGGAGACTGTTTTGTGATTTTATGTTTTTCTTATTTCCTCCTGCCTTCTCTCCTTTTAATGACATGATTGTACTATTGTTTGTGATCACCGATGTTATACATGGTTTTTTATGGGAAAATGTTCCAATAAGAACCAATAAATTCGATTTTAAACTTGAAAAAACTTGACAGGAGCCTGTCCCTGCAAAGGACAGACCCCATGAGCCACGCAGAGGACCCTTCATTCCTCCTAGAGGTGAAGTGCCACTGCTTGAGAATGACCTCAGACTCTATGAGTGGAGGCACTGCTTGTTCAGTACCTGGTCCCCAGACCACTCCATGAAGGATGGACTGGTCATGAGGGCAAGAGGCAGTTCAATGGAACCCTTGCTGTCCTTGGAGAGGTGGAACCTCGATACCAGGACAGAGCTGATACACCAGCATGGTGCCTGGCACGGAAGCGCCGTTGGCCTTTCATGGATGTGCCGCCTTAACAATTCTGACCCACGTGTAGAGGTGTAGTCTGAATGTTTTTCGGCAGGTAAGGGCATGTGTGAGGACAGATTTGCCCCCACGCAATATCCTGCCCTCTAATTCCTCACCGTCTCCAGTTTTGGTCCTTAAGGAACTGTCCTGAGAATGTCAGGGGCTCAGAAATCTTACTGAGTCCCATGAATTGCTCTGACAGGGCACAAGTACATTAGGAGAAGGTCAAAGAATGAAAAGCTCTTAGAGACAGTAGCAAGCATCAGACCTCCCCTGTGGCACAGCGGGTACTGCCCGGTGAGTTAAACCATTAGTTTTGTGTGGTGGCAGCCAGTTCAAGTCCACCTTAGGGAAGGTCTGCCTTTTTGGAGTATGTCCCTAAAGTGAGGGGAGCCTGTAATCAGGTCTCCCCTGAGTTTAGTATTTTTGATGCAAGTCCGCCACACATGTAACTAATGGCCGAATGGCCTGAGACCTTGAGTGTGCTGTGTGTCTGTTGTGGGAGGATATGGTAAAGCTGGAGACTAGGTCCCCAGCTTCACCATGCAATGTATGCCCTCTGCTAGCTGTGTGTGTGCAGTTAGTATGTCATTCCCATCCTGACTCTGTGCGCTGGCATTTTGGCGCTGCCAGCGCTGACTGTTAGCCCTGGGGAGGGACAAGATGGATGCCCATGGTCTACACTGGACAGGGACACCTCCCCCTCAATCCCCAAGACCCTGAACTTTGCCGCCTTTAGAAAAAGCGCCAAAGACTCTGAGCTGAGTTGTTGTTGAACCCTCCCATCGAGTCAGTACAATGGACACCTGTGAGTGACAGCACTCACCCCCACCACTTCGCACCTGTATGGACACTGGCTGCTGTGAGCCACTAGTTAGCATGTGCAGGGCCCCGCTGGATTGGTCACTAGGAGTTGCGCACTGGGGGCAATGGGACATTGGGACATAAATGGGGCTCACAAAACTCTGCTCATTAGATCAGCTTTCAGCAATTTGACCTTCCTGTTGAGGAACCAGATTGAGCCCCGGGTGTGTCAAATATCCAGTGTGAGAGGACTTGCCTGCTTACATCCTCGGGAGAAGGAACATCTGCCCACCAACCGCCTGATCTGCCTGGACTGGGACTGTTGGTCAGAGAGACTGAGGAACTTTGCCCACAGAAAGGATTTCGAGGAGCCGGCTGCTTCACGGATTCAGCGCTGCCAGGACACGTGTATCCTCCCCACCACGACCCCAAAGAAGCATCACGGAGACTGATGCGCCAGGAGGAAGTCATCTTCTGCCGATCTCAGACTCCGCCAGAAACCAACACGCATCATCAAGTTTCTAGACCACTTGAGGTACCTCAAATAAAGACCTGAGAATAAGAGGTATACAATGATAATAGTAAAGTCTCAGAGCCTTAATTTATTTCAACCCAGGTATAAATCCTAACTCTCTAATTAATTGGAAAGGAGGTTGTAAACTACTACAACAATCGACCCCTATTCTGATTAATAAAGGGGGTGAGAAAAGGTGGGGGGGGAGGGGGGGGAAGGGGAGAGAGGGGGAACAATAAATGAAAAATAACTAAACTCAAAAAGGGGAACTAAACCAACTAAAGAAACCTACAACATACACAATAATACAAGGGTGCACACCCAGGATACCAATACATAACACAACTTGTCCACTTTAACAGTCTTTAATGAAAACATGTATGATACAAAGTAAAAAACACAGTAAAAAACACAATAAAAACTCCTCACACTCTAAATAGATAAAATACCTCAGGGAAACATAAATTTGAAAAATGAACCAAATTTAGTTAACCCTTTACAGACTAAGTGCAACTACAAGAAAATACAACATATGCAAAATAAATTCTTGACATAAAGTTTCCTCAAGGTACTAAGGCACAATAAAAATGTCGACATGTTTCGGTGTTGGCAATTTAAACACCTTCTTCAAGACAGACAAATAAAAGAATTTGTGCTGATACTCCGTGTGAAAAGGAATCTAGAAAAAACAACAATAACAAATGCATAAACGTAAAAACAATACTTAATAGACAAATTACATACTCTTTCTTTTAGCCCCCTACACTTAACTAACAAATAATTGAGACATAACAATGCTAGACCCCATATGTACAGGGGCCCTAAAGAAAACAATCAACTATTGAATACATATATCGCCGTTATCCCCAGTCTCAATAAAAATAAAACAACAACACTCTAGAAAATCTACACACATCAGTGAATGAAAAACTAATACCATTCATGAATCTCCCACATGTTACTTTATTGAACCCCTGAACCCCATCTTCCTTGATATTAATGTTCAATGAGTACCTGACGTAAATCCAGATCCGTTATTCAATAGATCACCACAAAACACGTCACTTCTGGGATCATGATAATTATTCAGACCAGCTCCAGAGCTTCGATGTGCTAATCTGAAATAGAACAACTTGCTTAAGGTCTACCCATAAATGATAACCCTAATCTACTCCCTACTATAACCCGTGCATATATCAAACGAAAGGAGGGAAACCTGCCCCGAAAAATCAATGGGAAGGAATACTAACCTTGTTAATATTTTGTTACTTCGATCACTGACTTAAATTCCTCCAGGATATGAGCATCGGGTAGTATATTTCACTCTCCGGTATAAATTTTGATCTGGACCATCTAACAGTCTGACTCCATTATGAAAAGCCCAAGGTATAGGGGATCCATGAAGTTCCCTTATCATCCAAAAATAAGTGAAAAGGACACGCCATCAACCAATATGGTTAGCTATTGTCCAAAGAGAACTTTAGACCCATTAATGTCCCAAATAGGTTAATGCTTACCAAAGACCGGCTCCTAACTCAATCCGTGCACCAGGAAGCCGAGATACGTCCTTCCTCCAGCAGCGTTCTCTCACAAATGAGGGGGCCTCATCCCGGGTTTTAAATATCCCACGCAAGGCTAATTAACAATTACTTATTAGTCCCAGCTGTGGCTAATTTCATTAAGGATTGCCAAAGACATCCTACCTCTTGGAGACGCATAGCGCCATCTTAGAAGGGAGGCTCTCTCTCGGTGCTACTCCGCGAATCATATTACAGAAAATTCAAAGTTTAAAAAATGTCTTTATTTTACTAATGAAATTATATTAATTTCTGACCTGATCAAAATAGTCATTCCAAAACTTGAAAAAAGCCTACTGCACTGACGTTCTTCTATTGGACCAGAAATCCAGTTTGCATGTCCATAATTCCAAAAACATGCCGTCTAGGTCTGCATTTAGATTTTGATCCTCCCCTCTCAGAAAACCACTTATTGCAGATGGTTCAACAATCAATCTAAAATCCACCAATATATAAAGCGGTGTTGTGCCCTAGACAAAGAAAAGGGACACAAACTCACCTTCCTACAAATGGACCGACATCCACCCTCTTGCGTAAGCAGGCGCCATCTTAGAGAAGAGGCACTCTATTAATGACATGCCCAGAATATCTTAAGGAGAGCTAAACGTCAAAGATCGCATCATGTTCCCGACCTAAAGTCTATTAAATATGTTAAAACACTTTAGTCCTTCCGTTAAACTTAAAGGGGGCATATTATGCGGACGTTGATCCATTGGACAAAATGTGTCATCTGAATGTCCGTGATCTCAAAAACGTGCTGCATCAATCTACATGTTTAATTATAGCAACACGAACATCCCCCCTCTCTTGCGAACACTAGTCGCAAATTGGGAGGGACGCTCACTATCTATGACACATTCAGAATCTAAAAAGTGGTAAGTGCCGTGGATAAAAAATAATTGAAATACGGACCAGCCATCATGCCAGTACGGGGGCTCGTTAACCACCTACATAAGGAGTAATGGTGTCCGGAGACTAAATCAACTGTATCTAATATTAAATTCAGACAGCCCAATTATTCAAAGACTCTACTCGACACCAGTGATCTTTTCACTTCCCAGGGAAAGATCATAATCCTGTCTGTCTATAGTTCAGCCCTACATTCCTGAATGTAACAGTTATCCACTCATATATCTCTAGAGAAGACTCCCTTCCACAGCCCTACTGAACGGTAATGGTCTAAACAATTTCAAAACAAATTGAATAAGACACTGGTGCTCATAGAAAAAGGACGGGGCTAGTTGTCATTATGGGTTTTTTACAAAACCATCCATAGAGTATGATATTCCTAGTTCATATCGGGATCTTAATCTAAGGAAGAGTCACATAATTTTGCAAAGTCACTCAAGGTGGGTTGCCTGGAACCAGTTAAATTTCTCATTCAAGCCGTTCTTGTCCGCACCTAATCTAAAAATCCATTTGAGTTCCCTAAGGTCTAGTAACTTATCATTATTGCCACCTCTCAGGGTTTGTTTTACCTTTTCTAGAATTATCCACCGTAAATCAATGTCCTTGTGACCTTTTTCAAGGTAGTGAGCAACCATGGGTTTTCGTGTATCTTTCGATCTAATGCCATATTTGTGTTCACCCACTCGTTTTCTCAGTTGCCTTTCTGTACGACACACGTAAATCAAATTACAGGGGCATTTAATGAGGTAGATAACATTCTTTGTTTGGCAATTTGTATGATCTTTTAAAATCCATCTTTTGCCAGCATGTTCAAATACTTTTGCTACAATTGCCAAATCGCAAATCTTGCAACAACCACATCTATGGTTGCCACGAATTGGCATGCTCACCCAATGTGCAGGAATGGTGTTTTTCACAGGAGTGTAGCTGGGGTATGTTTTGACCAGCCATTGTCTCAATGACCGGTTCATCAAGTTACCTTTGCAGCTACTTCTTTTTCGTGCCGCCGCTGCCGGCATTTGCACAAAGAGGGCTCTCCAAGTCCTCCAACGAGAACCAACCTGCGCAGGTAAACCATTCAGGAGTGGGACATTTGCGAGGGAGAAACTTCCATGTGGGGGCAGAGATTCTTAGTGACTTTTAATGGGTGTTGGGGCGGGTGAAATAATTCATTGTCAGTGTCCCAGTGTCAGGGCCTAAGCTTGCGGAGACAATGCCTGCCACATCCCACCCCCAGAGACCCACCCATAGTCTATAGAGAACTAAGGGTGAAGTCCTGAGAGCAAGACGGAACGGGCCTACACGTCCCGGGAGCAGATGGAATGCTCCTATTGTCGACGGAACCTAGCCCATAGGCCTCTGGACCAAGGATGCAGCAGCTGTGGACAAAAGCAGCAATCAGTATACAATGGTTAAACACAGCAGATAACACAATATCACAGTTGGCACTAGCTATACCTGGCTGCAATGGTGTAGACTCTAAGGAACTCCCCAGGAGGCTTGGGAATGCTGTGGAAACAACAAGGGAGCAACCAGGTCAATAGTGAGCCACTTCACAAGGGGTCTACCTAGAATAAAGAGAAGTCAGGAGCTATACTCACGACCCTGTAGCAGCTGGATGGCATACCGTGGTCCTACCTGCTGCTTGGGCACAACCCAGATTGAGAGCCTGCCAAGGGGGAGCTGGTCTGGATGATAAGGCCAGGTGGAGAGATGGTGACTGATATAGCGCTGATGGAAAAGCACCAAAGAGGAAATAGAGACTGCAGGCACTAGAGAGAAGCACTAGGTAGCAGAGGGCAGTCTGTCAAGGCGCTGGAGAAAGCGCTAGAAAGGAGAGAACAGTCTGTCAAAGTGCTGGGAAAAGCGCTAGCTAGCAGTGAGCGGTCTGTCAAGGCGCTGGAAAGAAGCGCTGAGTGGCAGTGGGCTGGCAGGGGGCCCGGACAACAGGGTCCAAAGGAGCAGGACCACTGCCAAAGAGGTGGTCAACCAGGAGAGCGGGCAGAGGCAGGCTCAGGATTGGCAATGGGGGCCAGGCGCAGCGCGCGTAGCCCCAGCAGCGGCGACTGAAAGTGAAGAATCCTAGGGCAGAGTGACGGCAGGAACACTGGATACCATGTTGAAGCAGGCAACGTGTTTCTGCAGAGGCAGCCCTTCAGTAATGATTGTCTGGCAGGTGAGGAGACACGTGGAGAGTGATCAGGGACATCACTTGCAGCAGAGGAGAGGCGCGCGCCACTGTAGTGAATGGCATAACAGAGAAAGGCGGGAAGCGCGTGCACAGCCCATGAATGGGGCAGCACTTAGGGAAGCAGCTGAGGAAAAGAAGAGCGGGAAAAAAGGATAACCTGATTGGAGGGAGAGGGACCAATAGGAAGAGCAGAGGCAGGTCAGTGGGAAGGAAGGAAGGACTAGGGCTGGGTAGAGGAGAACAGAGAGCACTGGAGGGAGTACCTAGGATAAAGGCGCCATGAGGCGCTAGACTTCTTAGAAGGAGCTATCTGGGAGCTGGGGGGGGAGTAGTAAACTGGGGTCTAGCGGGCAGGGGAGCATGGCGAACCCTGACACCCAGTGAACCAAGCCCAATGGTGCAGGGGTTCGTATCGCTATCCCTCTGTATTGTACTGAGTTGAACTGACCCTGTTCGGTTCCCCATTTTGCTATTGTACATTTTTATTTACTAAACTGCTTTAAAAGTGAATCATATTTCTGTTGTATAAATAAAATACTTTATATTTATAACTTTCACGTTTGGACCTTGAGTTCCTGTATGTTTGTGATCTTTGTTACTGAACTGTGTTCAAACCTGCATTTCAACCTTCTGAGAGTGAGACCTTAGACTGCTTTACCACACTTCCCGCTGAGAGTTTTGATGATCTTGAAGGGGTCTTGAGACCATCGTGGTTTTCCCGGTACTCCCCTTGTGCCTCGAGGAAATCAGTTGTTACAGCTCCCCTGTGGCACAGTTGGCTACTGCCCTGTGCTGTAGAACATTAGTTTTGCAAGATGACTGGTTCGAGTCCACACCAGGCAGGTTTGAATGGGACCCCAAGTCTGCACCAGGCAGGTTCCCCCTTTTTGTGATCTGACCTCAGGACGAGGAGGTCCTGTATCCAGGTGCCACCTGAATATAGTATTTTTGTGGAGAAGTCCATCATGCTGGAAACAAATGGCCAGAATTTCTTTCACCTAGTATGTACGTGTGCGTGTTGTGGATAGGATACGGTAAAGCTGGAGACTAGCTTCCCAGCTCTATATTTTTGTGTGTGTTATTTGACTTTTTAAAATGTAGAAGTGAACCTTATTTTTATTGCAGGACATGTGGACCTTCCAATTCCTGTGTCTTTCTGTACGATTAGTAGAATGTGGAGAGTAAAAGCTCGTAGAAAGTGGCAAGCATCAGAGCTCCCCTGTGGCACAGGTGGCTACTGCCCCGCGCCAAAGACCATTCATTTTGTAAGATGGATGGTGGCAGCTGGTTCAAGTCTGCCTCGGGGAAGATCCCTGTGAGGACAGATTTTGTCCCACGCCACTTCCTGTCTTCAAATCCCTGCCCGTCGCCATGTTTGCCCCTTCAGGAACTGTCCTGAGAATCACATGGGCTCAGAAATCTCACGTAGGACCCTAAATTGCTCTGGACAGGGCATAAGTACATTTTAGGAGAAGGTCGGGAGTAAAAGCTCCTAGGACAGTGGCGAGAACCAGAGCTCCCCTATGGCACAGATGGCTACTGACTTGCGCCAAGTGAGATTTCTGAGCCCCTGAGATTCTCAGGACAGTTCCTGAAGGGCCAAAAATGGCGATGGGCAGGAATCTGAAGACAGGAAGTGACGTGGGACAACATCTGTCCTCACACGCCCTTACCAGCCGAAGACTATTCAGATTACACCTCAACAGGTGGATCAGAATCGTCAAGGCGGCAATGCATCCACGAAAGACCATCGGCATTCCCATGCTTGGCACCAGCTCTGTGCTCAATATGGTAATCCATCCCTTCTAGGGTAATGGACCACCTCAGAAGCTTCAGGTTTTCACCCTTGTAACAACTGGCTTCCTCTAGGCACTAGGGGAGTACCGGGAAAACCAGGTTGTTAGCACTGAGGGTCTCAATACCTCTTCAAGATCACCAAGTCTCTCAGTGAATAGTGTGGTTGAGCAGCCTAAGGCCTCACCCTCTGAAGGATGAGAAGTAGGTTTGAACATAGTACAGTAACAGAGATCACAAAACGTACAGGAGCTCAAGGTCCACACGTTAAAGTTATAAATACAAGTGTTATATCTATACAACAAGAATTATGGATCACTTTTAAAACAGATTGGAAGATAAATACACAGTAATGAAAACGGGGGTGTAACAACTGGTTTCCTCTAAGCACTAGGGAGTACCGGGAAAACCAGGATGTTAGCACCTAGGGTCTCAAGACTCTTCAAGGTCACCAAGACTCTCAGTGAATAGCGTGGTTGAGCAGTCTAAGGCCTCACTCTCAGAAGGTTGAGATGCAGGTTTGAACACAATACAGTAACAGAGATCACAAGCATATAGGAACTCAAGGTCCACACGTGAACATTATTAATAAAAAATATTTTATTTATACAACATAATTATGGTTCACTTTTAAAGCAGTTTGGTAAATAAATGTACAGTATGAAAATGGGTATAATGGGGAACTGAACCGGGTCAGTTCGACACAATGCAAAGCACAGAGACGGGGGGAAAGGGGGGTGTTCCCCTGTGCTATTGGGATTGGTTGGCTGGAAAACTGACAACAGTCTACTTAACCCGCCCCGGGAACGACGTGCCCCAGCACCCATTACAGTCTCTAAAAGTCTCTTAGCCCCCTACACGGAAGTACTCCCTCGCAAATGTCCCACTCCTGTAGTTACCTGCGCAGGTTTCGTATCGTTGGACGTCTAGGAGAGTCCTCTTCATGCTATTACCGGCAGCGGTGGTACGAAATAGATGTAGCTGCAATCTTTCTTTGATGAAATGTGTGATGGTTTCTTGCGGAGGCCGAGATCGGCAGGCAGACGACTTTCTCCTGGGCTTCTGTCTCTCCGTGATGCTTCTTGGGGTCGTGGGGCGAAGACACACGTGTCTTGGTGGCACTGAATCCTTGAAGCAGCTCGCTCCTCGAAATCCTTTCTGTGGGCAAAGCTCCTCAGGCACTCTGAGCAAGCGATCCCAGTCCAAGCAGATCAGGTGGTGATGGGCAGATGTTCCTTCTCCCGAGGATGCAAGCAGTCAGGTCCCCTTGCACTGGATCTCTTAACGCTACCATGTCCCATTCCCCCAGTGCACAACTCCTAGCGACCAATCCAGCGGGGCCCTGTGTATGCTAAACAGTGGCTCAGGGCAGCCAGTGTCCCTACAGGTGTGAAGTGGTGGGGGTGAGTGCTGTCACTCACAGGTGTCCATTGTACTGACTCAATGGGGGGTTCAATAACAACTCAGATTTTGGCGCTCTTGCTCAAGGCGGCAAAAGTTCAGGGTCATGGGGAAGGAGGGGGGAGGTGTCCCTGTGCAGCGCAGACCATGGGCATCCATCTTGTCCCTCCAAAGGGCTAACAGTCAGCGCTGGCAGTGCCCAAACACCAGCACACAGAGTCAGGATAGTAAATGACATACTTACTACACACACGGCTAGCAGAGGGCATACTCTGCCTGGTGAAGCTGGGGACCTAGTCACCAGCCTTACAATATACTTTCACAACAGACACACAGCACACTCATGGTCTCAGGCCATCCGGCCATTACTTACATGTGGCGGATTTACTCCCGAAATTACTAAACTCAGGGGAGACCTGATTACAGGTTCCCCTCGCTTTGGGGACCGACTCCAAAAAGGTGGATCTTCCTTAAGGCAGACTCGAACCGGCTGCCACCAGCCACCACACAAAACTCATGGTCTAACACACAAGGCAGTAGCCACTGTGCCACAGGGAAGCTTTGACGCTAACCACTATCTCTCAGAGCTTTTGATTTTTTTGACCTTCTCATAATGTACTTGTGCACTTCAGAGTAATTCAGGGGAATCAGTAAGATTTCTGAGCCTCTGAGATTCTCAAGACAGTTCCTTAAGGGCCAAAAATGGTGACGGTGAGGAATCCGAGGACAGGATGAGCGCGGGACAAAATCTGTCCTCACACACGCCCTTACCAGCCGAAAACCATTCAGACTACACCTCTTCAGGTGGGTCGGAATCGTTTAGGCGACCATGCATCCGGGGCAAACCGTCGGCGTTCCCGTGTTTGTTACCGGCTTTGTGCTCGATGTGGTATTCCATTCCTTGCAAAGTAATGGACCATCGCAAAAGCTACAGGTTCTCTTCCTTCATGGCGTTTAGCCACAAGAGAGGTTGGTGATCTATCTGAATCTTAAAAGTTGTCCCGAACAGATATGGGTGAAACTTCTTAAGAGCCAAGACAATAGCAAACACCTCTTTTTCAATAATAGCCCAATTTTGTTCTCTACTTATCAGGCATCAGCTAATGAAGGCCACAGGATGCTCTCTACCCTCTGAGTTCAGTTGGGACAGAACTGCCCCAATGCCTCGGTCAGATGCATCTGTTTGTACTATGAAGGGCTGACCGTAGTCTGGGGCCTTCAGTACTGGCGCTTCACCTAGAGCCACTTTGAGCCTTTCAAAGGCCTCCTGACAGTCAGGGTTCCAGAGCACCTTATCAGGTGTCTTTTTGGCTGTCAGGGCTGTCAAGGGAAGAACTATCGTGCCATAATCCTGGATATGGTTTCGATAGTACCCAGTGAGTCCAAGAAAAGACCTCACGTGTGTTTTCGTCCTTAGCACCGGCCAATCCAGCACCACCTGCACTTTTGCTTGCAGGGGCTGAATTTGCCCACTGCCCACTCGATGACCCAAATAGACCACAGAGCCATGAGCTATCTGACATTTGGTTGCCTTGATTGTCAGTCTCGCTTGGCTCAGTGCAAACAACACCTCACGCAGGTGGATCAAGTGGTCCTCCCAGGTCGAGCTGAACACAGCTATGTCGTCCAGTGTCACAGCCTTGTTCTTGCGGAGACAATGTCACGCCACGTCCTGAAGGAACAACCTGCCCACAGTCTATGTTAGAACTGGTGGCAAGGCTGCCAACAGAACGGGACGGACCTACACTCCCCGGGAGCTAGGGGAGTTCTTATTGTCGACGGAGCCAACCACGTAGGCCAAGACCACGGAACAGCAGCTGGAGACAAAAGGCAACAAATTAGTACAGTGCACAATAGCATTGACAGTATAACAATCACTGATATGAGCTAGGGATATACCTGGGCAGCTGTGATGGAAATCGACCCCCCTGTCAGGACTAGGGTGCCCTGCAGAGACATAAACAGGAGCGGGGACATCAGCAATATGAACTCCACTAAGCATATATATATATATATATTTATTGAAAAAACTGCAGTTGAAGGATAGTTATACGTGAGTTCTATCAGTTACAAAACCACAGACGAAAT
>JAWWEL010066634.1:0-15537 GCA_035582915.1 Necturus beyeri | reverse complement strand
CGAAGGGCATGACGAGATATTCGTAATGACCATAGCGACACAAACGCTGTTTTCCATTCGTCGCCACTTCGGATGCGAACCAGATTATATGCGCCCCGCAGATCCAGTTTCGTGAACCAACGGGCACCGCGGACGTTGTTGATTAGGTCCAGAATGAGTGGTAGCGGATACCGATTTTTTACGGTGATCTCGTTCAGTGCCCGGTAGTCAACACAGGGGCGTAAATCCCCTGTTTTCTTGCTTACAAAGAATATAGGAGCCCCTGCCGGAGACGTGGATGGACGAATGAATCCCCAACGCTGATTCTCCTGTATGTATTGCCCCAGGTGCTGGTCTTCTGGTAATGTTAGCGAATATATCCGACCGTGTGGTATGGGAGCACCCTCCACGAGATCAATAGGGCAATCATACGGCCTGTGAGGTGGTAGTTTCTCTGCTTCTTTCGGGCTGAACACATCATCATAGTCTTGGTATTCAGACGGAATGGGACATACAGGGGTTGATGGACTCTCCATTGCCGAGGTGGAACTGACAGAGGTAACACTGGGTGTGGGTTCTTCTGGTTTTGGGACACAGGACTGTTGGCAGTATGGTGAACCCAACACCACTCGTCTTCCGGTCCAATCAATCCAGGGATTGTGTAGGCGAAGCCAGGGCATACCCAGTATGAACTGGAAGAAGGGTGCTGCAATGATGTCGAAGACTATTTCTTCTTGATGTGGCCCTATAGACATCTGGACAGGGTAGGTCTCATGAGTAACCGTTCCGGAGACTAGTTCGGATCCATCGACTGTAAGGACCTGTTCAGGGTAGGGTTTTTTGCGTCGTGGTATACCCAGCCGATTGGCAACACCCTGATCTACATAGTTGCCAAGGGCCCCGGAGTCCAACATGACTGAGACGGTTGAGGTGTGTCCGTTATATAGCAATTGTACTTGTATGTACAGATGTTTAATAGCCTGTGGGGATGTGGGAACCATTCGTACAGGAGACAAGCCCGGCTGGTGGTTCCCTACTTCCGCCGGGCACTGAAGTTTCCCGGTCGCGCATCACAATCTCTGAGGTAATGGCCGTGTTCACCGCAATAGAGACAGCGGTTTTCTCGCCTTCTGCGTTGTCTTTCTTCAGGGGTCAATGGTCCTCGGACGCCACCTAACTGCATGGGTTCATCAGAAGAGGGTGATGGTATTGGTGTCATGGAATGTCCCTCGGTTTTCACATCTGAGCGGGGCAATTGTCTACGAGGTTCGGTACGACGTCGGTCTAGTCTTCTCTCGTACATCCTCTGGTCTAGTTGTAACGCCAAGTCTATTAACCCTTCCAAAGTACTCGGGTGAGGAATGATGGTGGCCAAGGCATCCTTGATATCCTCCCGTAGTCCACGTAGGAAAATGGCTTTTAGGGTATCGTCGGCCCAACTCAGCTCAGAGGCCACCTGTTTGAAATGTGCAACATAACCCAAGAGGTCCCGGTTGCCTTGGCGTATACCCAGAAGTTCGGTACTGCACGCCTGGTGTTGAAATCGGCGTTCAAACATGGATTTAAATTCGTCCCCAAATCTGATGTAATCCCTCAACAAAGGGCTATTCTGTTGTAGGAGAGGGGTGGCCCATGCCAGGGCCTCACCCCCCAAATTAGCTATAATAAAGATGACTTTGGCTTGATCATCCGGGAAGTCAACGGGTCTAGCATTAAAGTGTAGGAGACATTGGGTCTGGAAAGTGGAGAAGGTCTTAGGGTCTCCATAGAAACGTTCTGGCATTGGTAGTCTATACCCCACTTGCGGTGGCTGAGGGTTACCCGTGGGTGGTAGTCCGGGGACAGGGGCAGCCGCGGCCGCCGGGGGTCCATCGAAATCATCATTTCCTATGGGTAGTGGTTGGTTCTGTGGGGCATTACGTGCGGCCCTTAGTTCGGCACACACGTCTTGCAGGGCAGCTAGAACCTCCTGCCAGGGAGCCGACCCATCCACGGCACTCATCGTGTGTGAAATATAGGCCTTCGCAAACTGTCAGAGCGGAGGCGGAGGCACACGATGAAGGCCGAGGCCACCGCCGCTGATCCTATGCTAGTCTGACAAAGGGGGACGTCAGACAAAGCAAGGAACAATGGAGGGGGTCCGGAACAACCACGGATCGGCACCTGTAGAAGGGAGACAAAAGAGAACAAACAAGAATGGTCAGTGAAAAGGCTGATGTGGTAAGGGGTAGTGTACTGAATAGGTGGGTCAGAGATAGGAAGGGTACCTGAAGGATAGTTGCCGTAAGCTCCGGACGGCGGCGGAAAGCTGTATGACGTGGTTGTCTGGTATTCGGGGAAAAACCAAGGCAGGTGAAAAAACCCCGAAGAGGTAGTAGGTCTGGAGAGGCTGGGATGGTAGGGTAGAAGGGAGAGGATCTGGTGGAGCTGGACCCGGATGGGGACAAAGGGTCAGACCGAACAGAGGTTGGGAAATAGGTTGGGAAAGAGGCAGGGCTGGAGGCAGCAGGCAGAGCAGCAGAGGAGGTAGACCAGAAGCAGGCAGGAGACTGGAATGGCTGGCAAGGCTGTAGACAAGCAGAGTAGCAGGAGACCGGCAAGCAGGATACATCCGTTGCGAAGGCAAAGTGTGGACTGAGAGCAGGCTATTTATAGTGCTCCCTAACAGGCCAATAGGGAGCAGGTGTGTCTGTATTGGACATGGGGGTTGACAGGTGACTGCAGTTGTAGGATGTGGTTGGTTAAGCGCAGTGCAGAAGCGTACCGCTTGAGATTGCGTAGCGGACGCATGCGCAGAGTAATCCAAGATGGTTGCGCCCTGTGTAACCCAATGGAGGCGCCTGGCGATGTTTCGCGGAAAGCGCAAAATGGGGCCTTTGCGCGCGCATTGGAGGCGCTAACCGGTGATGTGCGGAAGGCGCAAAGAGGCGCAATTGCGCGCGCAATGGAGGCGCAATTATAGCGCCGAAGTCTGCGTGCAGTCCAAGGTAGACACTTGTTGAAAACAGGAGAACGTAGGCAGGAAGGTCGTGGGGGGACGGTACGGGGCCCTCGGGACATGACAGTACCCCCCCGGCAAGGCCGTGTACAAGGAACAGGACGGGGACGGTCCGGACAGCGGGCATGGAACAGGCGAACTAGGCGAGGGGCATGGACATCACCAGCGGGCACCCATGAGCGGTCCTCCACTGAATACCCCTTCCAATGAACCAAGTATTGTAATCGACCCCTATGAAGACGGGAGTCCACTATACGGGCAACCTCGTATTCGTCCTGACCGTCCAGAGGGCGAGGCTCGGGAATGGGCGAGGCGACGGCCCCAGTGGTGTCTTTCTTGAGGAGTGATATGTGAAAGGTGGGATGGATTTTCCATGACGAAGGCAGGCGTAAAGTATAAGCAACAGGGTTAACCCGTTTCAGGACTGGATATGGACCTACATAACGGGGTTTGAACTTGCCATGGCAACCGGGAAGAAGCAGGTGTCTCGTGGCCAGCCAGACCATATCTCCGGGTTGTAGATGGACCTCTGGGCTACGTTTGCGATCGGCGTACTGCTTATAACGGGTTTTTGCTGATTTCAGGTGTTGTTCTGCTTGCTTCTGGATCTTTTGAAGCTCTTGTGCAGACAGGTTGGCGGCAGGTACATCAGAAAGGCGAGGAAGCGGTGGTAGCATCCGTGGGTGTCTTCCTTGATGGCAGTAGAAGGGTGTTTGGCTAGTCGAAGCATGGATGGAATTGTTATATGCAAACTCCGCCATCGGCAGTAAGGATGCCCAGTTGTCTTGTGCTTGATTGCTAAAGCAGCGAAGGTACTGCTCTATACAGCGGTTAACACGTTCTGACTGCCCGTCAGTTTGTGGATGGAAAGCCGTAGAGAAACGTAGGTCTATTCCCAATAGTTTACAGAACCGCCTCCAGAACCGAGATGTGAATTGTGATCCACGGTCGGTTATTATGATGTCAGGTAAGCCGTGTAGCCTGAAGATGTGTTCCAAGAATAGACGCGCCAAAGTAGCAGCAGTAGGTATACCAGGGCAAGCGATGAAATGGCTCATTTTGGTGAAAGTGTCCACCGTAGTCCAAATGACCGTATTCTTGTTGGATGCTGGTAGGTGCGTAATAAAATCCATACTGATCTGTGTCCAGGGTACCGAAGGCGTAGGGAGTGGTCGTAACAGGCCCATGGGTTTCTTAGGATTGTCTTTGGAACGGACACATGTCTCACAATGGTTGACGTACTTGGTTACATAGGTACGAAGATCAGGCCACCAAAAACCACGTTGAAGTAGTTCCAGGGTTTTGCGTATGCCGGGATGACCTGCTGTTTTACCATCGTGACACCAGGATAGCAGTTGTTCACGTAAAGGTCCACGTGGAACGTAAAGGCGTGAGTCTCGCAGAAGATATCCATCTTGTTCCTGCACTTGAGGCAGTTTTTTCATTAGTTCCTTTTCTTCTGATGGAATTGATCGTAACAATGAACACCATGCGGGTCTGTCGAGTACTGAGAAGCATTTGGGAGCAAGGATGGGCGAATTCACAGTGTTTTCTTTGGTGGATGTGGGGCGTGATAGTGCGTCAGCAAGACCATGCGCCGTACCTGGTCGATATCCAATGCGTAGGTCAAATCGAGCTAGAAAGAGCATCCACCTGGCATGGCGAGAGTTTAAACAACGGGCTGATCGGAGGAACATGAGGTTCTTATGATCTGTGGCGACGGACACAGGATGAACTGCTCCTTCCAGATAGTGTCGCCAATGTGTCAGGGCTGCCACAATGGCCAATAGCTCGCGATCGTAGATGGTATAGTTAACTTCCGCGGATGTTAGGCGGCGCGAAAAGAACGCTACCGGGTGGATCTCATCACTGGCGTTCTTTTGAGATAACACGGCCCCAATGGCTATGGCTGATGCATCAGTGTCCAATAGGAAAGGACGTGATTGATCCGGCTGGGCAAGGACAGGTGCTCTGCAGAAGGCAGATTTTAGTACCTGGAAGGCCTGGTCTGCTTCGGTGGACCACCGAAATGGTATCTTGGATTTGGTTAAATGAGTCAAGGGGGCAGTGATGTCCGAAAAATGTTGTATGAATGAACGATAGAAATTGGCAAAGCCAAGAAACCGCTGTATTTCTTTCACTGACTGTGGAGCCTTCCATTCTTGTATGGCCTGAGTTTTCTTGGGATCCATTGTGATGCATTCAGGTGTCAAGATGAAGCCAAGGAACTCTATACGTTGCGTATGGAAGGTGCACTTCTCCAACTTGGCAAAAAGATGGTTGCGTCGTAGTGTCTCTAGAACCGTACGGACATGTTGTACATGTTGGACCATATCAGGGGAATATATCAAAATATCGTCGAGATAGATGATCATGAAGATGTCTTTGATGGTACGGAAGGCATCATCGACGAAGTATTGAAAAGCCGCAGGGGCATTACATAGACCGAAGGGCATGACTAGATATTCGTAATGACCATAACGACACTTAAACGCGGTTTTCCATTCGTCGCCACTTCGGATGCGAACTAGATTATATGCGCCCCGCAGGTCTAGTTTCGTGAACCAACGGGCACCGCGGACATTGTTGATTAAGTCCGGAATGAGTGGTAGCGGGTACCGATTTTTCACGGTAATCTCGTTCAAAGCCCGGTAGTCAACACAGGGGCGTAAATCCCCTGTTTTCTTGCTGACAAAAAATATAGGAGCACCTGCTGGGGACGTGGATGGACGAATAAATCCTCGACGCAGATTATCCTGTATGTATTGTCCCAGGTGTTGGTCTTCTGGTAACGTCAGGGAATATATCCGACCGTGCGGTATGGGAGCACCCTCCACGAGATCAATAGGGCAGTCATAGGGTCTGTGAGGTGGTAATTTCTCCGCTTCTTTTGGGTTGAACACATCATCATAATCCTGATATTCAGATGGAATGGAACATACAGGAGTGGATGGATTCTCCATTGCTGAGGTGGAACTGACGGAGGTGACACTGGGTGTAGGTTCTTCTGCTTCTGGGACACAGAACTGTTGGCAGTATGGTGAACCCAACACCACTCGTCTTTCAGTCCAATCAATCCTGGGATTGTGTAAACGAAGCCAGGGCATACCTAGTATGAACTGGAAGAAGGGTGCTGCAATAATATCGAAGACTATATCTTCACGATGTAACCCTATAGACATCTGGACAGGGTTGGTCTCATGTGTGACTGTTCCGGAGACTAATTCGGATCCATCAACGGTAAGGACCTGTTCTGGGTTGGGTTTTTTGCGTCTTGGTATACCCAACCGGTTGGCAATACCTTGATCTACATAGTTACCAAGGGCCCCGGAATCCAACATGACCGGGACAGTTGTGGTGTGTCCGTCATACAGTAGTTGTACTTGTATGTACAGATGTCTAACAGCCTGTGGGGATGTGGGAACCATTCGTACAGGAGATAAGCCCGGCTGACGGTTCCCTATTTCCGCCGAGCACTGAAGTTTCCCGGTCGCGCATTGCAATTTCTGAGGAAATGGCCGTGTTCACCACAATAAAGACATCGGTTTTCTGTCCTTCTACGTTGTCTTTCTTCAGGGGTTAGTGGTCCTCGGACACCACCTAACTGCATGGGTTCATCAGAGGAGGGTGATGGTAGTGGTGTCATGGCGTGCCCCTCGGGTCTCGTATCTGATCGGGGTGGTTGTCTACGAGGTTCAGTGCGACGTCGATCTAATCTTCTCTCATACATTCTCTGATCTATTTGTAACGCCAAGTCTATCAATCCTACCAAGGTATTCGGGTGAGGAATGATGGTGGCCAAGGCATCCTTGATATCATCCCGTAATCCGCGGAGGAATATGGCTTTTAGAGTATCGTCGGCCCAACCGAGCTCAGAGGCCACCTGTTTGAAATGTGCGACATAACCCAAGAGGTCCCGGTTGCCTTGGCGTATACCCAGAAGTTCAGTACTACGCGCCTGGTGTTGGAACCGGCGTTCAAACATGGATCTGAATTCGTCCCCAAATCTAATATAATCCCTCAATAAAGGGCTATTCTGTTGTAAGAGAGGGGTGGCCCATGCCAGGGCCTCACCCCCCAAATTAGCAATAATAAAGATGACTTTAGCTTGATCATCCGGGAAGTCAACGGGTCTAGCATTAAAGTGTAGGAGACATTGAGTCTGGAAAGTGGAGAAGGTCTTAGGGTCTCCATAGAAACGTTCTGGCATTGGTAGTCTATACCCCACTTGCGGTGGCTGAGGGTTACCCGTGGGTGGTAGTCCGGGGACAGGGGCAGCCGCGGCCGCCGGGGGTCCATCGAAATCATCATTTCCTATGGGTAGTGGTTGGTTCTGTGGGGCATTACGTGCGGCCCTTAGTTCGGCACACACGTCTTGCAGGGCAGCTAGAACCTCCTGCCAGGGAGCCGACCCATCCACGGCACTCATCGTGTGTGAAATATAGGCCTTCGCAAACTGTCAGAGCGGAGGCGGAGGCACACGATGAAGGCCGAGGCCACCGCCGCTGATCCTATGCTAGTCTGACAAAGGGGGACGTCAGACAAAGCAAGGAACAATGGAGGGGGTCCGGAACAACCACGGATCGGCACCTGTAGAAGGGAGACAAAAGAGAACAAACAAGAATGGTCAGTGAAAAGGCTGATGTGGTAAGGGGTAGTGTACTGAATAGGTGGGTCAGAGATAGGAAGGGTACCTGAAGGATAGTTGCCGTAAGCTCCGGACGGCGGCGGAAAGCTGTATGACGTGGTTGTCTGGTATTCGGGGAAAAACCAAGGCAGGTGAAAAAACCCCGAAGAGGTAGTAGGTCTGGAGAGGCTGGGATGGTAGGGTAGAAGGGAGAGGATCTGGTGGAGCTGGACCCGGATGGGGACAAAGGGTCAGACCGAACAGAGGTTGGGAAATAGGTTGGGAAAGAGGCAGGGCTGGAGGCAGCAGGCAGAGCAGCAGAGGAGGTAGACCAGAAGCAGGCAGGAGACTGGAATGGCTGGCAAGGCTGTAGACAAGCAGAGTAGCAGGAGACCGGCAAGCAGGATACATCCGTTGCGAAGGCAAAGTGTGGACTGAGAGCAGGCTATTTATAGTGCTCCCTAACAGGCCAATAGGGAGCAGGTGTGTCTGTATTGGACATGGGGGTTGACAGGTGACTGCAGTTGTAGGATGTGGTTGGTTAAGCGCAGTGCAGAAGCGTACCGCTTGAGATTGCGTAGCGGACGCATGCGCAGAGTAATCCAAGATGGTTGCGCCCTGTGTAACCCAATGGAGGCGCCTGGCGATGTTTCGCGGAAAGCGCAAAATGGGGCCTTTGCGCGCGCATTGGAGGCGCTAACCGGTGATGTGCGGAAGGCGCAAAGAGGCGCAATTGCGCGCGCAATGGAGGCGCAATTATAGCGCCGAAGTCTGCGTGCAGTCCAAGGTAGACACTTGTTGAAAACAGGAGAACGTAGGCAGGAAGGTCGTGGGGGGACGGTACGGGGCCCTCGGGACATGACAGTACCCCCCCGGCAAGGCCGTGTACAAGGAACAGGACGGGGACGGTCCGGACAGCGGGCATGGAACAGGCGAACTAGGCGAGGGGCATGGACATCACCAGCGGGCACCCATGAGCGGTCCTCCACTGAATACCCCTTCCAATGAACCAAGTATTGTAATCGACCCCTATGAAGACGGGAGTCCACTATACGGGCAACCTCGTATTCGTCCTGACCGTCCAGAGGGCGAGGCTCGGGAATGGGCGAGGCGACGGCCCCAGTGGTGTCTTTCTTGAGGAGTGATATGTGAAAGGTGGGATGGATTTTCCATGACGAAGGCAGGCGTAAAGTATAAGCAACAGGGTTAACCCGTTTCAGGACTGGATATGGACCTACATAACGGGGTTTGAACTTGCCATGGCAACCGGGAAGAAGCAGGTGTCTCGTGGCCAGCCAGACCATATCTCCGGGTTGTAGATGGACCTCTGGGCTACGTTTGCGATCCGCGTACTGCTTATAACGGGTCTTTGCTGATTTCAGGTGTTGTTCAGCTTGTTTTTGGGTCTTTTGAAGCTCTTGTGCAGACAGGTTGGCGGCAGGTACATCAGAAAGGCGAGGAAGCGGCGGTAACATCCGTGGGTGTCTTCCTTGATGGCAGTAAAAGGGTGTTTGGCTGGTTGAAGCGTGGATGGAATTGTTATATGCAAACTCCGCCATCGGCAATAAGGAGGCCCAGTTATCTTGCGCTTGGTTGCTAAAGCAGCGAAGATACTGCTCTATACAGCGGTTGACGCGTTCCGACTGCCCATCTGTCTGTGGATGGAAGGCCGTGGAGAAACGCAGATCTATTCCCAAGAGTTTACAGAACCGCCTCCAGAACCGGGACGTGAATTGAGATCCACGGTCGGTTATTATAATGTCCGGTAAGCCGTGTAGCCTGAAGATGTGTTCCAAGAATAGACGCGCTAAGGTAGGAGCAGTAGGTATACCAGGACATGCGACAAAATGGCTCATTTTGGTGAAAGTGTCCACCGTAGTCCAAATGACTGTGTTCTTATTGGATACCGGTAGGTGCGTGATAAAATCCATGCTGATCTGCGTCCAGGGTACCGAAGGCGTAGGGAGGGGTCGTAACAGGCCCATGGGTTTCTTAGAGTTGTCTTTGGATCGGACACATGTCACACAATGGTTGACGTACTGGGTTACATAGGTACGGAGATCAGGCCACCAAAAGCCACGTTGAAGCAGCTCCAGGGTTTTGCGTATGCCGGGATGACCTGCTGTTTTACCATCGTGACACCAGGATAGCAGTTGGTTACGTAAAGGTCCGCGCGGAACATAAAGGCGTGAGTCTCGTAGAAGGTATCCATCTTGTTCCTGCACTCGAGGTAGTTTTTTTATTAGTTCCTTCTCTTCCGATGGGATTGATTGCAACAATGAACACCATGCGGGTCTGTCGAGTACTGAAAAACAGTTGGGAGCAAGGATGGGCGAGTTCACCGTGTTTTCTTTGGCCGATGTGGGGCGTGATAGTGCGTCAGCAAGACCATGCGCCGTACCTGGTCGATATCCGATACGTAGATCAAAACGAGCTAAAAAGAGCATCCACCTGGCATGGCGAGAGTTTAAACAACGGGCTGATCGGAGGAACAAGAGGTTCTTGTGATCTGTGGCAATGGACACAGGATGAACTGCTCCTTCCAGATAGTGTCGCCAATGTGTCAGGGCTGCTACAATGGCCAACAATTCGCGATCGTAGATGGTATAGTTAACTTCTGCAGATGTTAGACGGCGTGAAAAGAATGCTACTGGGTGAATCTCATCCCTGACGTTCTTTTGAGACAACACGGCCCCTATGGCTACGGCTGATGCGTCGGTGTCCAATAGAAAAGGACGTGATTGATCTGGCTGGGCAAGGACAGGTGCTCTGCAGAAGGCGGATTTTAGTACCTGGAAGGCCTGGTCTGCTCCGGGAGACCACCGGAATGGTATCTTGGATTTGGTTAAATGAGTCAAGGGAGCAGTGATGTCCGAGAAATGTTGTATGAATGAACGATAGAAATTGGCAAAGCCAAGGAACCGTTGTATTTCTTTCACTGACTGTGGGGCTTTCCACTCTTGTATGACCTGAGTTTTCTTAGGGTCCATTGTGATGCATTCGGGTGTCAAGATAAAGCCAAGGAACTCTATGCGTTGCGTATGGAAGGTGCACTTCTCCAGCTTGGCGAAAAGGTGGTTGCGTCGCAGTGTCTCGAGTACCGTACGGACATGTTGTACATGTTGGGTCATATCAGGGGAATATATCAAAATATCGTCGAGATATATAATCACGAAGATGTCCTTGATGGTACGGAAGGCGTCATCGACGAAGTATTGAAAAGCCGCAGGGGCATTACATAGCCCGAAGGGCATGACAGAATATTCGTAATGACCATACCGGCACTTGAACGCGGTTTTCCATTCGTCGCCACTACGGATGCGTACTAGGTTATATGCACCTCGCAGGTCTAGTTTCGTGAACCAACGGGCACCGCGGACTTTGTTGATTAAGTCTGGAATGAGTGGAAGCGGATACCGGTTTTTCACGGTAATTTCATTCAAAGCCCGATAATCAACACAGGGGCGTAAATCCCCAGTTTTCTTACTGACAAAAAATATAGGAGCACCTGCTGGGGACGTAGATGGACGAATGAATCCCCGACGCAGATTATCCTGTATGTATTGTCCCAGGTGCTGGTCTTCTGGTAACGTCAGAGAATATATCCGACCGTGCGGTATGGGAGCACCTTCCACAAGATCGATAGGGCAGTCATAGGGCCTGTGAGGTGGTAATTTCTCCGCTTCTTTTGGGTTGAACACATCCCCGTAATCCTGATATTCAGACGGAATGGTACAAACAGGAGTGGATGGATTCTCCGTTGCTGAGATGGAACTAACGGAGGTGACACTGGACGTAGGGTTTTCTGCTTCCAAGACACAAGACTGTTGGCAGTACGGTGAACCCAACACCACTCGCCTTTCAGTCCAATCAATCCAGGGATTGTGTAGGCGAAGCCAGGGCATTCCTAGAATAAACTGGAAGAAGGGTGCTGCAATAATATCGAAAACTATGTCTTCACGATGTAACCCTATAGACATCTGGACAGGATTGGTCTCATGTGTGACTGTCCCGGAGACTAATTCTGATCCGTCAACGGTAAGAACCTGTTCTGGGTTGGTTTTTTTGTGACTTGATATACCTAACCGGTTGGCTATGCCTTGGTCCACATAGTTACCAAGGGCCCCGGAATCCAACATGACCGGTACAGTAGTGGTGTGTCCGTCATACAGTAGTTGTACTTGTATGTACAGATGTTTAACAGTCTGTGGAGATGTGGGAACCATACGTACAGGAGATAAGCCCGGCTGACGGTTCCCTATTTCCGCCGAGCACTGAAGTTTCCCGGTCGCGCAGTGCAATTCCTGAGGAAATGGCCGTGTTCACCACAATAAAGACATCGGTTTTCGGTCCTCCTACGTTGTCTTTCTTCGGGAGTTAGTGGTCCTCGAACACCACCTAACTGCATGGGTTCGTCAGAGGATGGTGATGATACTGGTGTCATGGCGTGCTCCTCGGGTCTCGCATCAGGTCGGGGTGGTTGTCTACGAGGTTCATTACGACGTCGATCCATTCTTCTCTCATACATTCTTTGGTCGATTTGTAATGCCAAGTCTATCAATCCTGCCAAGGTATTCGGGTGAGGAATGATGGTGGCCAAGGCATCCTTGATATCATCTCGTAATCCACGGAGGAATATGGCTTTTAGCGTATCGTCGGCCCAACCGAGCTCAGAGGCCACCTGTTTGAAGTGTGCGACATAACCCAAGAGGTCCCGGTTGCCTTGGCGGATACCCAGGAGTTCAGTGCTACGCGCCTGGTGTTGGAACCGGCGTTCGAACATGGATTTGAATTCGTCCCCAAATCTAATGTAATCCCTCAATAAAGGGCTGTTCTGTTGTAAGAGAGGGGTGGCCCATGCCAGGGCCTCACCCCCTAAATTAGCAATAATAAAGATAACTTTAGCTTGGTCATCTGGGAAGTCCACGGGTCTAGCATTAAAGTGTAGGAGGCATTGAGTCTGGAAGGTGGAGAAGGTCTTAGGGTCTCCATAGAAACGTTCTGGCATAGGTAGTCTATACCCCACTTGTGGTGGCTGAGGGTTACCCATGGGTGGTGGTCCGGGGACAGGGGCAGCCGCGGCCGCCGGGGGCCCATCGAAATCATCATTTCCTATGGGTAGTGGTTGGTTCTGTGGGGCAGTACGTGCGGCCCTTAGTTCGGCACATACGTCTTGCAGGGCGGCTAGAACCTCCTGCCAGGGAGCCGACCCGTCCGTGGCACTCATCGTGTGTGAAAAATAGGCCTTCGCAAACTGTCAGGGCGAGGGCGGAGGCACACGATGAAGGCCGAGGCCACCGCCACTGATCCTATACCAGTCTGACAAGGGGACCGTCAGACAAAGCAAGGAACGATGGAGGGGGTCCGGAACAACCACGGATCGGCACCTGTAGAAGGGCGACAAAAAGAGAATAAACAGAAATGGTCAGTGAAAGGGCAGATGTAGTGATGGAAATATACGGGATGAGTCAGTGATAGGAAAGGTACCTGAAGGATAGGTGTCGTAAGCTCCGGACGGCGGCGGGGAGTTGGAGTACGTGGTTGTCTGGTATTCGGGGAAAAACCAAGGCAGGTGAAAAAACCCCGAAGAGGTAACAGGTTTGGGGAAACCGGGGTGATAGGGCGAAAGGGAAAGGGTCTGGTAGAGCTGGACCCGGAGGGGAACAAAGGGCCAGACTTGAACAGAGGTTGAGAATAGGCTTGGGAAGGAGGCAGGGTTGTGGGCAGCAGGTAGAACAGCAGAGGGGGTAAACCAGAAGCGAGCAGGAGAGCTGGAATGGCTGGCAAGGCTGTAGACAGGCAGAGTAGCAGGAGACCGGCAAGCAGGATACATCCGTTGCGAAGGCAACGTGTGGACTGAGAGCAGGCTTTTTATAGTGCTCTCTAACAAGCCAATAGGGAGCAGGTGTGTCTGTATTGGACCTGGGGGTCGGCAGGTGACTGCAGTTGTAGAATGTGGTTGGTTAGGCGCAGTGCAGAAGCGTACCGCTTGAGATTGCGTAGCGGACGCATGCGCAGTGTAATCCAAGATGGTTGCGCCCTGTATAACCCAATAGATGTGCCTGGCGATGTTTCGCGGAAGGCGCAAAAGGGGGCTTTTGCGCGCGCATTGGGAACACCAACCGGAGATGTGCGGAAGGCGCAAAGAGGCGCAATTGCGCGCGCAATGGAAACACCAACCGGAGATGTGCGGAAGGCGCAAAGAGGCGCAATTGCGCGCGCAATGGAGGCGCAATTATAGCGCCTAAGTCTGCGGGCAGTCC
Source organism: Necturus beyeri (assembly GCA_035582915.1). Taxonomy (NCBI): domain Eukaryota; kingdom Metazoa; phylum Chordata; class Amphibia; order Caudata; family Proteidae; genus Necturus; species Necturus beyeri. The sequence continues at coordinate 1,670 of JAWWEL010066634.1, read as the reverse complement.
AAGGTAAACACCTATTGAAAATAGGAGAATGCAGGCAGGAAGGTCGTGGGGGGACGGTACGGGGCCCTCGGGACATGACATCTTCTCTCTTCCTTCTCTCCCTCTGCAGGCACTTCTTGAGGCGCTTCCTGGTTGGGACTCCAGCGGGCAGGGTTGGGCTCCAGCAGAGTAGATCTCAGATCTGTTGGAGAACAGACCCTTCTCGCTGGGGTGCTCATTGGCTACTGAGCTCTGGTCTCCGCTCGTAACAGCTATTGACATTCGATTGTATTTCAACAATTTGTTTTTTGTTGATTGCTGAGATATTAAACTGGATATGACTTTTACGGGCTTCGCGGATCCGTTTATTAAGAGTCTTTCTCTGCCTCTTACTTGATGGTATGCCGTGTACACTTACTATCTCCTGCTTATCCGTTGAATTATGAGAGCTCTCAGTATTAGATTTTATCGTTAATGAACGATCGATTTCTGCTGTTTTGTTCCCTATTTTATTCTCTGATCTTTGGCTCTCCTTAACTGGTGAGTCGATCCGGTGACCCTCTAAATCTGAGTTAACAACAAAGATGGGAGGGCTGGGTGTCTGCATTTTGGACCCTTGGGGACTATGCGGCGGGGCGGGTGCTGCTGCTCCCACTGACTCATCCTGGGTCATTTCCTTCTCGTTTCCCACTCCCTCACTATCGAAGGTACAGTTCGTGGGACTCTTCCCATTTTCCGGTTCCACCTCCTTCTTAATTAGGCGCACTTGTTCTAATTGTGCTGCAAGCGACCCTTCAGAGAGCGCTAATAATTTGTTAAGGACATCATAAATGCCCCTAATTTGCACAATAATCTCATCCATTTTATTTGTTTCCCTCAATTCGGGGTCAGTATTTCCAGTCTCTTCCAGTCCTGAGACATGGACTGTCGAAAATAATCTTACCCTTAGAGATTGGACGACAGGGCTGGTTGTTAAGTCATTTTTTTTAGTTACTGGTTGAGTAGAAATAGTGCCATTATGTTGGAGAGAGTGTGGGACAGGAGGAGCTATAGCACTCACCCCAGAAAGACATGCTTGTAATCCCAATCTAGCTCCATGCTGCTCATGTAAGGTAGTATGGGCTTGGATTAATGGGGTAGCTGCTGACGCAATAGCTTCCGGCAGTTCATTAAATGCCTCCGATAAATGATCAGCATCAGATTCATTTATTGAAGCTGTTAAAGATAGTTCATTTCCCAAATCGAAACAAATATTTGGATCAGATGGTTGGGTCTGCGTAGCAGCTCCATTGCCAGTTCCATTGTCAGGAGAGGGCTGGGTTGCGGATATTATTTGAGCTTTAATTGACACATTAGGTGTAACAATGTGTTGGATTCCGGGCATCTTGGGAGTGGATGCTGTTTGGGTACCATAGATTGGTTGGCTCACCATGTACTCTGTGATTTTACTTTTTTTTGCTTTGATTAGGGGAGGGTTAATGATTCGAGACCTTAATTCTCTAATGCCATCCTCTTGGTTAGGAGCAGAGTGCGGTGTGGCCATCTTTGCCTTTTGGACCTGTAAAAAGCAATTTATGAAGCCAAACGGCCTAACGTCCAGTTAGCTCACTTTGCTCACTTAGCTCAGCTGTTGCTCTGCTGCCGCGTTTGCTGCCGCGAAGGCAGAGTGGTCTGTTGTTATACTTTTCCTA
>JAWWEL010055533.1:0-15646 GCA_035582915.1 Necturus beyeri | reverse complement strand
AACCCACGGTGAGAATGGCTCACGGTGAGATTGTCACGGTGAAAACGTGCCACGGTGAAAGTGTCACGGTGAGAATGTAAATTCCCGTGCCTGTGATCCGGTGGAGAAATGCACATTCTTTGAAGGCATCGCCCCGTGGTCCATCTGTAGCAGACACATTTATATGCAGAACAAAGGATGAGGACCAGTTACTGAAAAAACAGTGACATTCGAGGAACAACCGGATTCAGCTGTGTAAGAAGGCATGTGGTACTAGGCACTGTACTTGTATCGACAAAGCCCAGAGGTACTGGGATGAGTCTCTTCCACCATACGTGGTCTCTCATTTGCCCATACAGGGAAACCCCCGCCCCCCACCCCTCGCGTTTACATACAAGCTTGTACCCTCCAAGAGCAAAGTTACTGCCCGAAAGGCTCCTGTGGTACTGAAGCCTTTGTTTACACCCGACATGGCTGTGAAGGTTCTGCTGAGGGGAACAACCACCTTGCTACTACAGTGTACAAGTTTAACCAACCCTGGGGGCGATCAGGCTTCTGTTGAATCCCCTAAACAGTTATCCAACGAACCCCCAAGCTCTTCCTGGAAGTCAAGCATAGCTCCTTCCTGGGTCCTGGTAATTCTTCAGCATTGTATATTTTTTATAGATTAACATGGTTTATAATATTCCGTTAAACAACAAAAAAGTGATGGATGGACAGCTTGAATTAATTATACCCACATGGAATTCCTCTGGTTCGCATCCATTCCATCGTTTTTTTGCTCATCTGTGCCATTACAGACATGAACTGACCATATGCAAATCAATCTTGACCCCGCCCCCAAGGAGCGGTCCAGCCCGAACTGCTAGGCTGTGTCCTCTGCACAGGAACACAAGCAAGACCCAGACCAGTTTCGGGAGGTGTATGCCCAGACGTGGGTCCTGAGCTTGCTGTGCCTAGGAACTCAAGCTGCACCTCACCGATGATGCCCAACAAGGCCAAAACGCGCCTGGGGTTGTTTGTGTTCCCGTGCAGAGGGGATGTGGCCTAGCAGTTCAGGTTGTAGTGCTCCTTGGCGGGGGGGAGGGAGGAAAAAATGACTAATTGCAAATGGTTGGTCCCTGTCTGTATTGGCACAGGCGAGCTAAAAAATAATGGGATGGATGCCACCTAGAGGAGTTGCCAGTGAATTATGATTAATTCAAGCTATCCAGCCATCAATTTTTGGTTATAATCAGCCATATATTCGAAAGGAATTTCCCATTGCCACAGAATGGGGAAAATCCTTTCGAACATATGGCCCAATATTCCCTGCCAGACTGGGAATTCTCTGTGATTTGTAAGTGGGTATAAATACCACATTACATCCTTTGCCCAGTGCAGCATTAGGACTTTTTTCTAGAGGATGTAGAGCTTTCTTTGCTCACTACAGCTGTCACCTGTCAGTTGGCTAAATCCCGCTCCCTGGCAGCTTTGTCAGATTCTTTCACCACCTTCGGAGGGTTAGGGTGTCCTCACACAGGGATTCTGCTCTTAAAATGAAGAAAAGAAACGTTGTTACTACAACTTCTCTCCAGAAAAGCCTATACAGCGCTTTGTAAAGAAAATCCAGCAGGCTGACAGGATTTGTGCAGTTTTTCATTTCTGAGCATTTTCCACAACTTGATCGGAGTTCAAGACCTGTATTGTTCTGTTTCATTCACAACATATGACAGATAAGAAAACGTGCTCAGAAGACGCTCATTCTGAGTGCATTTATTGTCTTTACCCAGAACATGACATTCTTGCATGCTATCTGTTCACATTCAAGAATAGAGCAAGAAGAGCACCTTTCTTCCTGACTGAAGGCTTCTATATCTTTTCCAAGGGTGATACTGCAGAGGGATTATCACCTCGTAAAGAGAGGAAGAGCAGACCTCCTGAGAGACCGTCTTTTTTTTTTATAACACAGTTTTATTGGCAGTAGATATAAAAGACAGAACAGTTCCGCAAAAAATCAAGGCAATTCTCCACAGCCAATACCAGTTTTCCATTTTCAACCCCCCCCTACCCCACCTGTTGTCAAACCCCAACAAAACCACACCCAGCAACTACCGTGCCAATGTCCCATTAGTAAGGATGTAGGTCACGCATAATTTCAAAGGGAATGTTAAGGGAGGGGAGGCAAAGAAACTCCCCCCATTATCGTCACAGCCCAGGATATCATTGAAAAAGACCGTACATATCATCTCCCAGTTTTCACAATACTAATCATCAGTTCCTTCAACTTCTCCAGTCCCCACTTCCTGGACATATCAATCAGCATTATCATAGCCCTGTTCACAAACGCCACCTTCTCATGACCCCTGCACACTTCCATCCCCCTTCGCCATCCCGAGCATGATGACGGCGGGGGGTCCCGCCATTTCAAGGCAACGACCCTCTTTGCCAACACAAATGCCAGGGCTACTAAATGCAGCCTGTATCTCGTGAGACCCAGATCCCCCATCACATGTAACAACACCCCCTTCGGTTCGGACGGTATCACTGTCCCACAAATGGTTGGCATCACCTCTAGTACTCCTGACCAGAACGTCAGCAGCTCGGGACACAACCAAAGCATGTGAAGTAGTGTTGCCGGGTCCTCCCCGCATCTAGTGCATCGCGCGGTGTCTGCCCTGCCCATCCTGAAAAGGCGGTCTGGCGTGTAGTAAACATGATGCAAGACCTTATATTGCACCAACCTGAGTCTCGACCCCACCGCCACCTCCCTTGGGGCCTGCAACACCTCCCACCATTCCACATCCTCTATTGCCCCCACATCCACCTCCCATCTCGCCCTAAGCGCAGCCATTGCGTCCGGAGCGTACCAATTCAGGATTTTGTGCATCTTAGAGATCGCCTTTTCGGGGACGTCCCTGGGAAGTACATGTATTTCAAGAGGGCCGTGCTTAGTGTTACTCCCGGATCCGGCCATTGAGGCCTCAGGGCATGCCTGATCTGAAGGTATTTATAGAAATCCCTATTCGTGAGTCCAAATTCTTCCCTCAGTTGATCAAATGATTTAAGCCCTTGAGCCGTGGCGATCGAGCCAAGAGATGTGATCTCCTTCTCCACCCAACCTTGGAATCCCTGTAATTCCGGGATCTCTGGAAGCATTCTGCCATACCAAAGCAGTGTGTGTGTGTAGTGAGCTTCCCTTTCCAGCCCATGTGTCTGGTCACTTCCCTCCATGTCTTGATAACCGCCAGTGTGAGCTGGGGTAATGTTCGAGGCAACGGTTCCCCATACAGGAACCATATCCAATCTAGCCTGCCCATTTCCACTATTTCCCTTGCGTCATAAGTGTGGGACCGACATCCCAAGAGCGCCAGTTGGTTGATCATGGCGAGGTGAGTCGCCTTATAGTAACATCTTGTATCCACCATGGCAAGACCCCTTGATCCACAGGAAGACATAATGTGGCAAACGCTATCCACAGGACCCCCCCCCCCGCCCCCAGAAATCGGCGGAACTCTGAATTTACCTTCGGAAAAAAAGGATGGTGCAACAACATAAGGGGTATTCTGAATTACATAGAGTTTCGGAAGAACAATCAGTTTGGCAAGTGCGACCCTTCCTAGCAATGATATAGGCAGGGACGTCCAATGAGCCAAGTCCCTTTTAAGCCCGTCCACCAACAGATCAAAGTTCTTAGCCATGAATTCTTCTTTATTTCTACATACCCAGATACCCAAGTATTTAAAACTAGTGGGGGCAATTGTCAAATGGCAATCCGGAGGGAGTCGAACACCAGTACCTTTCACCGAAAAAATACTAGACTTCTGCCAATTAATTCTCAATCCCGCCAGATGCCCAAACTCTTCCAGCATATCCATCAGCCGCGCGAGAGAGGCACCCACATTCCCGAGATGCACCAAGAGGTCGTCCGCATAAAGCGACAGACGATCCTCCCTCCCAAGCACACTCCCTGCAGGCGGACATCATCCCTAATCCAGGCCGCAAGTGGTTCGATGGAAAGGACAAACAAAAGAGGGGACACCCCTGGCGCATACCCCTATGCAACGTATAGGCCTCCGACATACATTCATTAACTAGGACCTCGGCTTGGGGGTCTTTGTACAGTAGCTGGACCCAGCTGACAAACTGTGGCCCAAATCCCAACTTGTGCAGCACCGCCCAAATATACTCCCATTCCAGCGAGTCAAACGCCTTTTCTGAGTCCAGGGAGAGGACCACCGGGTCCCCATCCCCTTCCCCTTCCAAGGCAAGGATCGCATGAAGCCTCCAAGTTTTGAAGTGTGGAGCGGTGCGGCATGAACCCAGTTTGGTCGGGATCCACCATCCCCGATACCACCTTAACCAATCTGTTGGCCAGCGCCCTGGCAAGAATCTTGGCCTCTACATTAATCAATGAAATGGGGCGATACGAGCCACATTCCCCAGCCGGTCTATCTTTTTTGGGTATAACCACAATCGTGGCCCTCCTCAAATCAGTGGGGAGCTCGCCCCGTTGGCGACTATCCACAAACATATCAAGCATACTCTGGAAAACCTCTAGTGGAGTGAGTTTAAAGAACTCACTGGGGATCACATTTGGGCCCGGGGTCTTCCCTGTCTGGAATTGACTCACTGCCCTGAGAGACCGCCTCGCTCTGAAAAAGATGTTTCCCATTCTGAAATAGCCTCCCAAGGGCCATACAACATTGTTTAGCTTTTCTCTTCATATGACAACAAGATGAACCCTCTGCCCTTTACATGCTGGCTTCTTCCCTATCCGTGCTGTCCTCTCCCAGAAGAGCTTGAGCAGCTGGATCTTTTTTCCCTTTGGCATCTGCTCCAGCAACCCCTTTTTCATGGGCCCCTCTGCTCACCTCCTTCTAAAACTGGACCCCGTCAACAAGCTCCCAGTCGTTGAGTGTGACTTACACTTCGAGAGCTACTTTGTTGTTGGCCACGACGGCAGCCTTGTTGGTAGCTGCCTTGTCATTGAGGGCGGCCGCGTCATCGAATGTGGCAGCCCGGTCACCCGAGATCCTTCCATCGTCAAAACACTTAATCATTGAACCTGTCGTCAACGGGGAGACCTTCAACAACGGCCTTGTCACCGTTGATGACAAAATCAGAAAGAAGCCAAATGAAATTACAAATAAAAAGCCAAGCATATCTAATTCTCCAACCGTGCCTGCAAACGATCCTCCTTAGCCATGGATCTCCTTGGGAATAGTTCTCTTCTAAAGATGTTGGAGGACGATCAGAGTAAGACCAATCCCGCCAATCCCCCCATAGCATAGTTGTCACCCCCTCCTGCTATGTTAATAATAGAGGGTGATGACGATTTTGATCAGCCCGATCTGCCATTGACCTGCCTGAAATCCTTTGGACTCAACATGTATGACTCTTATATCCAGAGCAGCAGCCATGTTTGATCTACATATGCAAAGCAGTGCCGCAAATCTCTTGCGGGACTTGGGACAACTCGCGAGCAGCTTTGGTTGAGCAAATCTATTTGTGAGATCCGGCCATAGGCGGGCGGCTCGCGCAAATCTAGACCCGATTCGCAATGTTACTAATCTTGAATCGCGAGATTAGTGACGACGTGCTTCCTGTCATAGGATTCGGCCAATTTGCGCGTCTGGATCCACAAGATCCAGTGAGTTTGGTGCAAGCGGGAGGGATCTGTACATCTATATAAGGGCCAGGTCAGTTCCTATTCCTTTGTGGATTTTGTTAGGCTGCAGTAGGGAGAGGCAGGGCTGATCCACATGTGCAGAGAGAGACAGGAGGAGAGAGCAAGAGAGCAAGAGAAGAGAACATTTTTGTGTTTTAGGCCTATGTTCGGTTGGGGTACTTCCGTTTTGGAGGAGTGTTTGGTTTTTCTTTGGGGTACAGTTTATTTTTTGTGTGGTTCCTTTTATTTTAATCCTTAATTTCCTTTTGTGAATTATTTTAGTTGTTGATCCTTTTTGTTGTCATTCTGTCTGGGATCAGTAGGAAGATCATCCGGAATCTTGGGAGCAATTCTGATGATCAACACCCACATTAATTGAGAGAAAACCCCACGAAATCATAATTCCATTATGATTGGTGAATTTCTTCCAAAGTTGGTTGTATCTTTTTTTTTTAATGGTCTTGGCCTATAGCTGAGGCAAGAAATAGTCCATCTGTATGAAATTTGGCACACGCACTATTTGTGACAAAAAGAGTAGAAACATGCTGTGCTTCTCCTGGCCCCACCTGTTAACTGCTAATGCAGAGTTTACAGACCTACTTTTAGGAGGTAACAGAAAAGGGCACAATAGACTGCTACATGTATAGCAAGTCTCCTTCAAAATGGAATGCTTCACCTTCAGATGCCTAGAAGGTTAACCCCCCCACCACCACCACCACCTCCTACAACAGATAATATGCCAAACCCCAACTCGATGCCTGCGCTCAGCCCACGACAACCTCCTGCAAATCCTGAGAACTGCCTGCAAGTCCAGAGGAGAGGGACAGCTCTACGGCGCATCACCCCACCTATGGAACAACATCCCCCGTGTGAGGACAGATTGTGTCCCACGCCACTTCCTGTCCTCAGATTCCTCACCGTCACCATTTTTTGGCTCTTAAGGAACTGTCCTGAGAATGTCAGGGGCTCAAATCTTACTGAGTCCCCTAAATTGCTCTGAGTCCCCTAAATTGCTCTGGACAGGGCATAAGTACATTTAGGAGAAGGTCAGAGAGTAAAAGCTCCTAGCACAGTGGTGAGCATCAGAGCTCCCCTGTGGCACAGACGGCTACTGCCCTGTGCCTAAGACCATTAGTTTTGTGTGGTGGCTGGTGGCAGCCGGTTCGAGTCCGCCTTAAGGAGTCTTCCCCTTTTTGGAGTCTATCCCTAAAGCGAGGGGATCCTGTAATCAGGCATTCCCGGTGTGTAGTATTTTTGTGTTAAGACCATCTCACATCTAACTAATGGCCAAAGTGTCTAAGACCTTGAATGAGCTGTGTGCCTGCTGTGGAAGGATATGGTAAAGCTGGAGACTAGGTCCCCAGCTTAACCCTGTTGAGTGTGCCCTCTACTAGCCGTGTGTATGGATAGGTATGTGAGTTAGTATCCTGACTTTGTGTGCTGGCCCTGGGCGATGCCAGTGCTGTTGTAAGCCCTGGGGAGGGACAAGATGGATGCCCTTGGCCCGCGCTGCGCAGGGACACCCTCCCCCACCCCCCCTCCTTCCCATGACCCTGAATCTTGCTGCCCAAAAGAAAGCACGCCAAAGGCTCTGGGCTTGTTGTTGAACCCCCCAGTGAGCGCACACAATGGAGACCTGTGAGTGACAGCGCCCACACCCACCACTTCTCACCTGTGGGAGAGCTAGCTGCCCTGAACCTGCAATTTACATGTGCAGGGCACTGCTGGATTGGTCGTCAGGAGATTTGTATTGAGGTGCATGGAACATTGTGTGTATAAGAGGGGCTCACCAACACTGCTCATCAGATCAGCTGTTGGATTTCCTGTTAAGGAACCGGCTTTGAGCACCGGTAAAGCCAATGGATCCAGTGCAAGAGGAATCGCCTGCTTTGCAGCCTTGGGAGGAGGAACATCTCGCCATCACGGCCTGGAGCTGCCTGGACTGGGAGTGCTTGCTCAGATATCCTGAGGAGCTTTGCCTAGGGAAAGGACTTCGAGGAGTGGGCTGCTTCAAGGGACCAGCGCCGCCAAGACACACGTGTCTTCCCCCACCATCCTGTCAGGCCTGCGCTTGCGGGGACAATGCCCTGCCTCGCTCCAACCCCAGGAACCAGACCAAGTCAATGAGAACAGGGCCTGACGCCTGGAGATGAAACGCGACGTGCTCCCAGGCACCGCAGGGGGAGGAGCCCCCAACTGTAGGCTGAACGACCCTGACCCCGGAGGGGGAAGCCAACGACCACTGGAATGGCAGTAGATTGTTGACAAGAGAAACACACTATAAGTACCCAGCTCAGTACAGTAACAGCACAGCAAAAACAACAATTGGCAAATGGAAATCACTGGTTCTACCTGGCAGTGTGGCGTAGTCTCTGTAGCTCCCCCAGAAGTAAGCACTGTGGAGACACAAGAGGTTGGGCCGGTAAGTGAGGTGACACCAGAGGCAGACAGGCAGGAGAACAATTGAAAATGTACTTACAACCCCATGGATAGATGCAGCATACTGGAGACCATGATGATTTGGCTAGGAGGGGTTTGGGGGGATCCTGCCAGTGGTCGTGGTGGTGATGGTGATGAGCTGGTAGCACTATGATGGTTGGCGCTATCAGGAGGAGTACTGGGCAAAGTCAAGTAGGCGCTGCGAGGCACTATGAAGAGGCGCTCCAAGGCGCTATCAAATGCGCTATCAGGAGGCGCTCCAAGGCGCTAACCAATGCGCTGCTTGGCGCTATCAAGAGGCGCTCCAAGGCGCCATCAAGTGCGCTGCTAGGCTCTATCAAGAGGCGCTCCAAGGTGCTGTCAAATGCGCTGCTCGGCGCTATCAAGAGGTGCTCCAGGGCGATGTCAAATGCGCTATCATGAGGCGCTCCAAGGCGCTATGCAGGGCGCTGCTAGGCGCTATCAAGAGGCGCTCAGAAGGCACTCTCAGGGGTGCTGAGGTGCTCGGTCCAAAGGGGTTCTGGCTAGTCAGTGTAGCGCTGAGGTGCTCAGTCAAGGAGAGCTCTGGGCTAGTCAGTGTAGCGCCGAGGTGCTCGGTCAAGGCGGGCTCTAGGCTAGTCAGGAAAGCACTGAGGTGCTCAGTCAAGGAGGGCTCTGGACTGGTCAGTGAAGCACTGAGGAGAAGAGGGCAGTGACCAGTGTGCAGAGCGCGAAGCAGACTTCCCAGAGGAGGAGGGGCAGAGCTTCAGGAATCAGCAGCCGGTCTTCAGAGATATCGCGTTGAGTGGCAAAGGACAAAGTACAGTGTGTGCTATCAATAGACTGGCCCTGATGAGAAGGGACAGGTGAGTGGAATGCTGCAGGGGTCACAGGAGAGGCATCAGCTGAGGAATGAAAAGAGCGGGAAGCACGAGCTGACTTATGAATGGGGCTGAGAGTAGTAGTGGAGGAAAGAGCGGGAAGAGGGAACCAATCAGGAAGGAGGGGGCAAGGGCCAATGGGATAGCAGTGCGAGGTGGACTGGAGAGTGGAGAGGGACCAAGTGGAAGCATGATGGAAAATTACCGGGATAGTGAGTGTCTGAGGGAGTACCTAGGGTACATGAGCCAGGAGGAGGGATGCTTCCTGCGGGAACGGGGTCTGGGACCAGCAGGGGGAGCGGAGTTGGGAACAGGGGGCTGTGAATCAGGGCGAATCCTGACACATCCCCCCAGAGTGACCAGGTACCAGGGGGAGCCACCTGCCTGCCGACCCCGGGCTCTACAAGGACCAAGAAACCACAGGAGGATCGCCTGAGTGTACCGCAGCCACTAAGCTTTGAACCTTTGCAGCATTACATCTTTTTCGTACCGCCTCTGCCGGTATTTGCACAAAGAGGTCTCTCCTAGATGTCCGAGGGAGAAACCTGCACAGGTAACCATATTGTGGGACATTTGCGTGGGAGACAACACGGTGGTGTCTCCCACGTTAGACACTTTCCCCTTGGAGACTTTAACGGGCAGTTGGGCACTTACTTCCTGGGTGTGTAAAGCCTCAATTGTCCGTGTTTTTATTTTTTAACAACCTTTATTTAAGACATGCGCAATAAGGCAAACAACATAACAGGTGTGGGAGAGCGCAGCCGGCAGGCATACTGGCACATCACAACAACTTAAATGACAACAGGTGCAGATAAAAGACAAAGTGAAAGTCAAGGCAGCATCGGCGGGAGGCAGCTGATCAACCAACAGTTTCCTCTTCCGACTCTGAGTCGGTCTCAGCGGATCTGGATATAAACTCACGGTAGGGGCCCAACGATCTAGGGGCCTAGTCACAGCGGGCAACAGTTTACAGTAAGTGTCCTCCAACATGTTACAGTGCATTAGGTCATTCATCCATACTGCGTGTACTGGAGGAGCAACGGACCACCAAGTCATTGCAACACGTCTCTTCGCCAGCAACATCGAGATGCCCCCAAGCTTACTGTCTACTTTCCCCAGTTGTGGCAGCACCCCAAGTAAACATATGAGGGGCTCTACTTTCAGTGCAGTACCCAACATCAAGTTAACAGTTTCCACTACAGCGTTCCAGTATCTGGCAACCGCAGCACAGTTCCAGGCCAAGTGCAAGAAGTCGGCCCCGGCGGTGCCACACCTGGGACATGTGTCCGGTCTAGTAGGATCAATCTTATGCATACCAGCTGGGGTGTAGTAAACTCTGTGTAGAAACTTGAAATGTAACAACTTATGTCGTGTGTTCTTTGAGACCTTGCGTGTGTTCATACAGGCCTTGGCCCATTGTGCGTCTGAAATTTCTAACCCCATGTCTGTGGACCATTTAGCCCGCAGGGATGCATCTATCAACGGGGGCCTGGGCAGGGATAGTGTGTATAGCTTAGAGACCACCCTCTCGCCCTCGGCCAGGGGGGATAGTGGAGATAGCAACGGTGTGTCAGTGGGGGCATTGGGAAAACCGGGGAGGAACTCCCTCAGGGACCGCATCAATCGAAGGTGATAGTAGATATCCACAGGTTTCAAGCCGGGCAGGGCGCTCAATTGATGTCTAATTATAAAGGTGCCCCCTGAGAAGAAGGAGGCCCAGGTCGTCGGCCCCAGTCGCTCACACACCCTGGTGAAGCCCTTTTCATACGTAATTGGCAGTCCCGGGATATCACGTAGGGGGAGCTCATCGAGAAACGGCGGGGGGGGGATCCAGCCGACGGTACATGCGGCGCACAGCCCATATGGACAGATGCGTAGTATTGACCCTCGCCAGGGACAATTTACCGAACAGCATATTGAGGGGCTTTTCTGGGAAGACGTTGGCTCTCTCCAGTCGGACATTAGGGGGCTCCTCCACACCTGGGACCCAGTACCTCGCGTATTGCGCCTGTGCAGCTAGATAATAAGTCTCAGGATCCGGCACCGCCAGGCCACCGGCCTCCAGCGGGAGGACCATCCGTGCCCAAGCCACCCTCGCCGCCCCCCCAGCCCACAGGAGTCTCAGCAGCAGGGTCCTTAGTCTAGTGAAGTAGGCCCTGGGCAAGCGTATCGGGACATTCGTATAGCTATACAACAGTTTGGGGACAACTATCATCTTCAGAATGGCAATACGCCCCATCATAGAGATCGGGAGTTTGATCCATCTATCTATTTTACCCTCGAGAACCCTCAGGTAATCTAAATAGTTTCATTTATAGAGCAGTGCCATATCTGTGCTAACCTCCACTCCCAGGTATTTGATGGAGGTCGTCGCCCATTTAAAGGAGATGTCCGTGTTAGTCCACACGGTCGAGGGAGTCAAAGGCATGAGCTCGGACTTCGCCCAGTTAATGAGCAATCCTGAGAACTCACCGAACCGTACCACCTCCGACACCAACGGGGGAAGCGATCTGTCCGGGTCCCTCACATATAGCAGGAGATCATCAGCATACCGAGAAACGGAGAGGGTGTGCATGTATATCCGCACTCAGCTCTCCTGGCACCTCGCCTGATCAAACATGCCAAGGGTTCAATCGTCATGGCAAACAGGAGCGGTGAGAGAGGGCAGCCCTGTCGCGTGCCTCTAGCCAAGCGAATCTCCCTCGACAGCGTATTATTCGTGTGAATCGTCGGAGATACATAAAGCAGCCGGATGAGGGACTGCAGGTACCCCCCAATCCCCATCCGGGACAACACCCTAAACAGGAAGGGCCACTCGACGGAGTCGAATGCCTTCTCAGCATCCAGGGTGGCCACTGCAACCGATCTGGAGGGATCCAAATGATGAAGTACGGTGAAGAGTCTGCGTAAGTTATGTTGGGTGGAGCGCCCCGTGACAAACCCAGACTGGTCAGGCAATATCAGAGAGGACGTGGTGAAGCAGCCTTGCTGCAATCACCTTGGCTAGGATCTTGTTATCGAGGTTGATCATAGAAAAAGGACGGTACGACCCACAGTCCTGTGGTGCCTTGCCCGGCTTCAGCAAAAAGATTATCATTGCTTCCCGAGTGGATTCCGGCAGCATACCGGTACTCACCGCCTCCTCATACATTGCCAATAACACCGGGGCAAGGATCTCTACATATTCTTTGTAGAATGCGGCGGTCAGGCCGTCGGGCCCGGGAGCCTTGCCAACCGAGAGTGAACTTATGGCAGTCCACACCTCGGCAAGAGTCAGTGGGGCATCCAGTGCGTCACTGACCAAGCTCTCCACCCAGGAGAGAGTCACCCGATCCAACAAGAGTCAGTGGGGCGTCCAGTGCGTCACGGACCAAGCTCTCCACCCAGGAGAGAGTCACCCGATCCAAGTACGCATATAGCTGTTCAGAGCAACCACTCCGGCTAGCATACAACTTGTGGTAATAAGAACAGAAGACATCATTAATTTCAGTCTCCCCCGTAACAGACCGGCCATCATCCCCCACTACCACATCTATGCGCACCGGAGTGCGGGCAGACCGCAGTATGTTTGATAGGAGTCGGCCCGGCCGGTCACTCTCCCCAGATCTCCTAGCCAACACTTTATTGTAAAGAAAAAGGACCCCCCCTTCCTCTCCGCCACCTCCCGAAATTTCTCGAGTGCCATCCTGAGGGGGCCCAGGGCACTAGTGTCACCCCCGACGGTTACGAGGCATTCCCTGGTTTTGATCTCCTCCAAACCATCTAGCTCAGCTCGGATTGCCCTAAGCACCCCCGCCTCGGTGGAGATACAGATCCCCCTAACCCAGACTTTAAAGGATTCCCACACAGTAGCCACCCTCGGGACCGACCCCATGTTCCTTGGGAAAAATTGCTCGATCTCCGATCTAAGAGACTCTCTGAAGGCCAGGTCCAGGAGGGCGTTTAACTTAAACCGCCAAGGGGGACGTCGCCCCGGGTCCCCGTCAGCTTCATCCGGCAGTATATCGGCGAATGATCAGACTGGGTACGGGGGAGGATATCACAGGCAACGAAGGAGGGCAACAAGTCCCCACTGACAAAGACAGTCAATCCTAGTGGCGGTATCATGCACGGTGGAATAGAATGTGTAGGCGCTCTCCTCCCTATGCAGACGCCTCCAGACATCCACCAAGTCATGGAACTCAGTGAGAGCCGCGACCGTGTTTGCGGACTTGGAGAGTGGTCTAGCTGAACCCCTCGAGCGGTCCCTGTCCAGGTCAAAGATCAAATTGAAATCCCCCGCAACAATCCATTGATAATCTAGTGCCGCCGCGCACTTGCCTAAAACCTCCTCATAGAAGTCGGGAAGGACTAGATTGGGGCCATACAAAATAAGGACTGCCAAGTTCCTACTCAGCAGTGACCCCAAGACCAGGACCCACCTCCCACCCGGATCAGCCTCGGACCTCTCGTATTTAAAGGGTAAGGACTTATGAATAAGCGCGGCAACCCCCCGGGCCTGTGATGTGTAGGAAGCATAGAATCTGTTAGGACCCCATGAGGCGGCCAGAGCTGCGTGAGCGGCGGCGGACGTGTGTCTCTTGTAACAGCAGCATATTGACACCATGCCTTTGTGCGTACGCCATCACCTGCCTAGTCTTCTTAGTTATTCAGACCTCGCACATTCCAAGTGGCAACCTTCAATTCTATCTCACCCCCCTGCCCAGCCACCATGACACTCGTCTACCGGATTCATTCGCTCCACATCAACATCTGCACCACAACAGTTTTGTATCCCAGCCCATACAGCCCATGGGCCAGCCTGTCCACACAACCTGCATTCAACCCCCCCCCCCGCCCCACCCACCCAGAACCCTCCCACTCCGGCCACCCCAACAAGCCAGACGAACCCTAAATCAAACATCCCCAAGAAACCTTCAACGGGGGCGCAAACCAGACGCCCAGCTCCACTACCGCTTGCAACCAACCATAATCAGGTCGCCATCATGTTGTGAAACAGTGGAATGAGCAGAACCAGAAAGAATATACCACAGGAACCCTGTCAATCCGGACCCTTGACTAGAGGATCGCCATCCCACTGCCCACACCTGCCCTCCTAGAAGCGTGCCTGCCCCGCCGGGGCGCCCGCTCAGGGAAGTGTCTGTTCAGGAAGTCTCTGGCGGCCCCGGCAGAGGTGAAGAAATGGGTCTTATTGTCATAGACCACCCGGAGCTTAGCTGGGAAGAGCATTGCGTATTTATCATTCTCACGAAGCACCCTTTTCACATCCATGAATTCCTTGCGGGCCGACTGAACTGCCTGTGAAAAATCGGGGAAGATGTAGAGCCTGGCCTCCTGATATGTTATCGGGCCCCGCTTCCGTGCCAGGCGCAGGATGTGGTCTCTCTCCCTGTACAGTTTAACAATGATGGGGCGCGCCGGGGAGCTAGAGATCTGTGGGCTCTCTCCATGGCAAAGTGGGTAGAAAACATTGGATTCCCCAGGACCTCTCTCAGCAGACCCTCAACGAACCTCTCCTTGTTATCGACATCCGTGGATTCGGAAACCCCCAGGATGCGAACGTTATTCCTCCGGGATCTGGATTCTAAGTCATCCGCCTTGGCCTTCGTCTCACGGAGTTCTCTCAGCGCACTGGCCAGGGCCGCAGAGGTGCCAGCTGCGCTGTCCTCCAGGTCACTGATCCTCCTTTCAGCCTCCCCCAGCCACTCATCGTGCCTATCCACTTTGTGTTGAATCCCCTCGACCCCAGCAGTGAGATTGTCAATTTTGGTACATACACTCCTTAAGTTCAGTAAACATGGTGCGGATTTCAGATTCACCCAAGGGTTGTTCAGGGGCCTCTACAGATTTCGATGAGCCAGCCCCCTGAACGCCGGCACCCGCCATCTTTGTGCCCTTGGAGGAGAAGTTAAGTTTCCCCTGCTGGCTACCCTTCACCATGGCTACGTCAGAGTGAGACAAGGGGAATCGACAGCAGAGGGGGGCCAGCAGCTTGTCGCAAAGCCACCATGTACAGTACACAGTCAGCGGATCAGGGCCACAGGCCACCCAAGGTGTGGAAAATAGGAAACCAACAGGATATGCAGGGCGACCCGCTGATGGGCCAAATCCAAATGCAGGACTCCTTGGGAGAAGTGTAGCAGGAGGGAGACTACCCCCCACCAGTCCACTGACCGGCACACTCCACCAGCCACTTCAGCCCCCGGGACCCCGGCAGGGCTCCAGCTGCAGTTCAGGGCCCACTCGGTACAGGACACCACAGGGGCTGGGGGAGGGGGCGGTAACAGCAGCACCAACCGCGGTCTCAGAGGAAGAGCCCTAGGGGCCAGCCAACCACCGGGCGGACCCCCAATGGATCCCAACCCAGAGTCACCAAATCGTCACAGTACGGGGGGGAGGCACAAGTCCATAAATAAGTCCACCAGCGCCCCCCGCCACAGCCCACCACCGGCGCCCAGACCTCCTCACCTCCGGATGATCAGCCCTCAGCCCGGACCTCGGGGGGGTGGCCCACCAGGAGAAGTCTTGAAGAGGAGGGAGCTCCGGTCCACGCTGCAGGCCTCCGGACGCGCCACCCCTCAATCCACCAGTGCACACGTCCGCCGGACGCTCGGCACACGCAAGGCCGGGGAGAGCTCCGGGCGAGTCCCCAAACACCGCGGGCAGAATCCGGGGGGGGGGGGGCGGCACCAGAAGCACAGGGTGTCCCCACAGGCAG
>JAWWEL010044431.1:0-16022 GCA_035582915.1 Necturus beyeri | reverse complement strand
TTTGCTATACCTGAATCCTGATCCCCATTCTGTTCCAGTCCTGATTTTGCTATACCTGAATCCTGATCCCCATTCTGATCCAGTCCTGATTTTGCTATTCCTGAATCCTGATCCCCGTTTTGCTCCAGTCCTGATTTTACATTCCTGTTCCAGCTTTCTGAAGGGCATTCCACCTCGCTCTTCAGATTAATTTAGTAGCCCACTCCATCAGCTAAACTAGACCCTTGGGAGTTCCTCTCCTTATTGTCACTAGGTCCGGGGGTCACCTGATTACAGCGAACTGGTCATAGCCTTCAGGTATTTATTCATCTATCATCCCTCTTATCCCTTTGAGATTCCTATTCCTGCAATAGTACTAACCTTGTTCCCTTTTTGTGTTTTTGTGTTTCAGGTTGGTTCCAAGGCTACCCAGTGGTTTGGGTGCCCCTGTTCATTCACTATCCCTTCCCCTGAAGTTTACTATCTTTGGAGGGCGGGGGTTCAGTGTCTGAACAGTGCCACCTACATTACAGTCTCCAGGGGAGTCTCGCTAGTCTCCGTGACATTGTCCTTCTGGGTGCCTCTTCGCTCCATCCTTTCTCATCTCTCGATCGACACAGTACCATAGGATACCTGGACATCCTAAAGAAAGTCGGACGGACCCTGCTGGATCACTGCAAGTACTTTATCCGGAGTGATAAAAGGTAAATCTGGCATTCGCCCCTCCACCTCTGAGTCATCCCAGCACCGCGACAGGGCATCCACTTTGGTGTTTTGTGCCCCCGGCTTGTAAGTGACCACAAAGTCGAACTGTGAGAAGAAGAGCACCCACCGGGTTTGTCGTTTATTTACACATCGTGCAGTCCTGAAATGAGCCAAATTTCGACGATCCGTCAGCACGGTGACCTGATGGCGTGCCCCCTCCAGATAATGCCTCCAAGCCAGGAAGGCATCCTTGATGGCCAGAAATTCCTTCTCAAAGATGGAATAATTTTGCTCCGAGGCATTCATCTTCCGGGAGTGGTAAGCCACCGGATGCAAAAGGTGGGTTACGTGATCTCTCTGAGAAAGAACTCCACCCACAGCCATGTTGGATGCATCGACCTCCACCGCATAAGGCAAATCCGGTGAGGATGTCTAATCAGTGTTGCCATTGTGAAGGTTTTCAATTGACGAAAAGCGTTCTCTGCTGCAGGACTCCACAAATAGGCCTGCCCCTTCCTCAGAAGGTTGGTTAATGGTGCCACCATCTAAGAGTACTGCGGGATGAACCGACGGTAGAAGTTGGCAAAACCGAGAAACCTCTGCATTTCCTTGACAGACTTAGGTGCTGGCCATTCCAGAACCGCCCACACCTTCTCCGATTCCATGGCCACCCCCATGGTGTTCAAGATGTACCCTAAAAAGGAGGTGGGCATGGCTAGCCGGGCAGCATGGAGGACGTCTAAAAAGGGCGCTCCAGCCACTGGGATCATAATCCTCCCAAACACTAGCAAATCCTGCAGATTACCGAGCACTGAGCACTGGAGGCTAAAGAGTAACCTTTCAGCACTAACCTGACAAGGGTTTGCCCCTGGGGAGCTTCTGATTGTGGAGAAGCATACTTCGAGAGGACCTGCCCCTCCCCGCCCCGACGAATCTACTCGCGATCGCCATCTTGTTGCCTTTGTGGAGCGGTGCCTTAAGGCCGTTCGTGCTGGGGAGTGGGACCCTGGCGCCCTGCCTGAAGGTGCCGCACTGTTTCCGTTGTTGCTCTCACCGGGGAGTGCTGCTGCTTCAGCCTGTGTGCACGGCGGCCGCCGGCGGACGGAGTAGTGCTGCGGCTGGCTAGGGCCGGTATGAGCGGGGGCCGGCTCTGTGCTGTGGCTCCACCTGCATCGGCGCTGGAATACTGCCTGTGACTCTCCGGGCTGCATGGAGCCGGCGGGCTAAGAGCGCACTGCGGTGTCATCTGCCGCCCTGCCGGACTTGCCTGCCCCGCGTGCGGGCGGTGCGGCGGCACGCCAGGGGCTGTCCCGGTGTCTGTCGGTGCGGGCGGGCACTCCCTGGCTTGGGCAGCAGTGGCGCCGGGGTTGTGGGGTGTGCTGAGAGGACCACATTTAATTGTCCTCTGAACCTATGGAATGGGGAGAACGAGGCGAAAATCGGCTTTCCCCACCCCCAGTAGTGTCTCTGCGTCCGCTCCGGGACAGTCCACTCCTGATCCGGCCTCCCTGCCTCTGCCAACGATGATGCTGAATGCACCTATGGGGGAGATACAGACCATATTAGCTGATCTGAAGCGTTGTGAGATGAGGGTGGGAGAAGAGCTGGGGAAGAAAATAGATGATTTAACAGTGAAAGTGTGGAATATCCAGATCAGGCTGGACGGGCATGAGGATAGGCTGTGCACAGTGGAACAGCGTATCAGTGATATGGAGGACACCTTGTTGAGGCACACAACATCATTGACAGCGACAATGGCGGACGCAGATGTCAATCGTGAGAAAGTGTGCATGCTGGATTCTGACTGGCGCCGGAACAATGTGAGGATTATGGGTTTACCAGAGGTAGAACACTTGGATGATTTGGAACCATATGTGGAAACAGCGATAAAGGAGATATTTGGTGTACGGGTGCTCTCTAAATACTTTGCTGTGTTGAGCGCCCAGTGAATGTCGCTCCCTCGCTCACACAAGAATGAGTCTCCTTGGCCCATACTTGCCAGATGATTACATACAATGGATAGGGACATCATCCTCAGCACAGCCAGAGAAAGAAATACTGTGTGCTACAAAAATGCTAAGATCTCCTTTTTCCCAGACTTTGCCCCCGAGGTTCATGTGGCTAGAAAATCCTTTGCTGAGGTGAAGGCCAAACTGAGAGCACGTGGTATAAAGTACTCTTTGTTATATCCTGCTAGACTGAGAATTACTCATAAATCACATGCGATTTCTTTTGATACGCCAGAGGCAGTGCAGGCATTTTTGACATCCGGAGAGATAAATGTACGGTGAGATGCTACAGGATCGGCCTGTGCGCCCCCCCATTCAATGAATGCACCAACCTGGGAGATGGCGGGTAATCGAAGGAGAAGGGCCAGACATAAATGATCGGGCGGGGAAACATTAGAAAAGAAAATTTGCTTAATGACCGATCAGGGACGCTGTGAACTATAGGCGACTGCCTATGAATCCTGAGTATATATGCCACATGCTTACTTGTGACGATCATTTTTGTTTGTTGCTGTGCTTGCTTGATTTGGAAAATAATTGTGTTCATCCTTAGTATCGACATGTTATCCTGATAAGATCCCGGCAGGAAATGCTGCTCGGCCCACGTGCCCCCACTGTGGATCCGCACCTTATTATTATTATTATTATTATTTATTTATTAGGTTTAAAAAACTTTACACAATAGACACAGTCCATCTAACAAGTACCAAAACACAGCACAAAAATAAAACCAGAACCCCACGTTACTAATAACACGTCTCCCCCACCATATCATAAACACTTCTTATAAAAGCTACCACATTGTAACAAAGCTCGTTCGTGTCCCCTTTCAATAAAACTTCTAGCCCTGTACCACATTCACCCTGTGCTGAATTTCCGATAAATTGCTTTAAAAGCCGTTTCCTTTCATGTTGCAGAGCTGAGCATTTTAAAAACACATGTTCCATCGTCTCCATATCCTGCCTGCATAGTCTACATGGAAGCCCCTTCTTTTCTGCACCATACCAGTTACCCTGAGTTGACCTCAACTTTAATTGCCCAAATCTGAAAGCCATCAGAGTCCTCCTTACCCCAACCGAGGGAACTTCATTAAGGTATCTTTGGGGGGCACCCGACCAAACCCAGGAATGCAAGTGTTTCAAAGATTTATAATGGGTCAAGGCTTCTGCATCTTTTCTTTGAGACCACTTTGCCAAGCCAACCTGGGAAAACTTTTTTAAGGTTTTACTATCCCATCTTGCAAAGGTCTCAAAAGGAATGTCCAGATCCGACAGTATTCTTATCGTTTTATCTACTATATTCGATTTCACCCTTCTTGCCCCAAAAAACTTAGCATCCCACTGGTGATACTCCTGAAGCAGCACGCCATCAAGTGTGTTCTCCTTGGCTTTCATAAGTATATGACAATCACCCAAGATTCTTCCTCTTGCTAGACATGCACACGACGTAAGCCCCAGCTCTAAACGAATTACCGGCAGAGGTGTCGCCGTCCGCAGCTTCAGGAGTTTTCGCAACAAAAAACCTTCCAATTTCTCACAATAATCATCCTGGGGGTCCCACCATACCGAAATGTTGTAAAGAATGAGAGGGATCAGTTTTGCTCTATACATTCTGATCAGTGGCGCTATCATGTTTCCTCCATATGCATTGTTAAATCTAAGGAGGGCATTAACCACCGCCAAAGCCCTGACTTTCAACTCATTTTTATACAGACCCCATGTTAATTTAGAATCAAAGATTAACCCCAGATATCTATAACAACCCACCTTCTCCAGTTGTTTGCCATTAAGAAACCAACTATTATTAACTTTTGTTTGTTGGCCATTAGTTAATACCATAATTTTTGATTTCTGGAGATTGATTTGTATTTTATTTTCCCGGCAGTATCTTTCCAGCTTGATTAATTGTCGTGCTAGGCCAATAGGCGCTCTATCACAAATCAGAAGATCATCGGCATACGCCAAAGCACTTACAGCTTTCGTGTTCACTCCAGGAGGGATCATCCCCCCCCTCATTTAATAAACTGATTAGATCCGCTGAGAAGATATTATACTGGGATAGTTTGTAGCCTGGGGAGGGATTTTCACTGGCAGGTTTGGGGTTGCTGGTGTGGGTGGGATGAGGGAGGGGGGCAGGGAGTTGGCGCTAGTTCTGAAGGGATGGGATGGCACTGGCTAGTTGCTGGTTGCTGGTGTGGGTGAGATAAGGGGGGGTAAGGAGTAGTGATTAGTTATCATGGGGAGGGATGCATCCGCTCCCACTGGTGATAGAATGATACTGGAACTATATGACTGACAGATCCTTTGTCCATTTGCAGCTATTAGACCTGATTGAACGAGGTCGACATATGATGTGCATTTCCACTATCAGTGCACCTGGAATGGTTAGGCTTGTTACGCTGTGCTAACTGAATAGTGGGTTATGTCCGGAACCTTGCAAGTTCTTTGACTATGATATGGTATACAACAATGTCACTTGATCCTGGGCTTGTATGAATATTCTGTAAACTTGATTCAGCTGCCGTGTCTATCCTGGATGTATGTGCAGTGCACATGCGGGATGCCTTTTCTGTACTATGTATTTGGAGTCTCTGTATATGGGGGGAATGGTAGTGTCGATGTAAGTTTTGAAAATTGAAAAATAAAGTGTTAAAAAAAAGATGTATCCTAAAAAGGTTACCTCCTTCTGGTGGAACAGGCACTTACTCAATTTGGCATACAACTTGTACTACCAGAGCCGGCTTAGCACCTCGGACACATGCTGCACGTGCTCCGTCAAATCCTTGGAAAAAATCAGGATGTCATCTAAATAAATGACCATGTACACGTCAATGATATCCCGGAATATATCATTGGCGAAATGCTGAAAGGCTGTTGGGGTGTTGCACAAGCCAAACAGCATAACCAAGCATTCGAAGTGCCCATAGCGAGTCCGGAACGCTGTCTTCCACTCATCTCCGGGATGAATCCGAACCAGGTTGTAAGCCCCTTTCAACTTAAGTTTGGTGTAAATCTTAGCACGTTGCACATGGTCGTTGAGCACACCGATCAAAGGAAGGGGGTAGCAATTCTTGATGGTTAACGCATTTAGCTGTCTGTAGTCAATGCAGGGGCGAAGCTCGGTCTCACCTTTCTTTGATATGAAGAAGATCGGTGCCCCTGCAGGTGAAGTGGAGTGTCGAATAAACCCCTTCTCCAGGTTCTCCTGCAAGTACTTCCTCAGGTAGGTGTTTTCCTTCTCGGTAAGAGCATATGTTCGCCCATAGGGCACTTTAGCGCCCGGTTGTAAATCATTCTGGCAATCGTACTTCCGGTGGGGTGGGAGAGTGTCGGCCTCCTTTGGGTCAAAAACATCTGTGAAAGCTCGATATTCGGAAGGCAGACCAGGTAGATCTGAGGCAGACGAAGAGGCCCCAACCAACAAAGCAGGTACTTCTACAGATTCTGAAGGCCCATCCAATGCCAGCACACAAACCTGCCTAGGGGTCCCGGAATAACATCCCTGGGCCACACACCGTTCCATGAAAGTCACTGTACGGGCCCTCCAGTCGATGTCTGGATTGTGACGGTACAACCAGGTTAATCCCAGGATGATGGAATAGCTGGGAGCATCTATAATGTCAAAGTCAATCTATTCATAATGTCTTTGGTCGCACCACATGAACAGGAGAATGGATTTTTGAGAAATCGGGCCAGAGGTGAGTGGGGATCCGTCCACCAACTCAACAGCTTCCAGCCTTGGCTTGCTCACCCGCAGAATAACCTGCTGACTGCTGAATTGTGTATCCAGGAAGTTGCCATTGGCCCCGCAGTTGAGCAAGGCCAAAGCCAAAATCCGCCGACCATCGGGCAGACCCAGTTCTACTGGGAGATATGTGTCGATTTTCGAGATCTTGTGTAGAAGCCCCAGTCACGGGAACCCCCACCACCTTGCCCAGTCCACGGGTTCCCTCTATGGCTGGCCACTGGAGTTTTCTGCCAGCTCTAGAGCGGCAATCGCTCCCACCGCCAGCCTCCTCTTGGGGCAGGCCTGAATGGGATGGCCCACCTCCCCACAATAGAAACAAAGGTTAAGTCTTCTCCACATGTCTCTGTCTTCCCAACTCACTGGACCCTGGGATTTTTCCCGCATCCCCTTGCTATTGCGGGGAAGGAGAGACCCGGGATCTCCTGCCTCCTCTCGTCCCCCACTAGCTACGGCACTCACTCTGCGAGGCTCCACCTTGGTACCTTCTCGCTCCTTCTGACCATCACCCTCTGTTCCAATTGAAGTGTCAAATCAATTAACCCCTCTAAATCAACAGGTAAAGGGACGATGCAAACTAGAATATCCTTCAGTTCCTCCCTTAGTCCCTTATAAAAAGGGGAATGCTGAACTTCCGCACCATTGGGCGGCAGCTGCCAATCCCCTAAATTGGGCAACATCGTGTGCTAAATCCTGATTTCCCTGCCTGAGTTCCAGGAGTTCCTGTCTTTTAATCTCCTGGGAAAAACGTCTGGCAAACATCTGTCGAAATACTCGGAGGAATTTGTCGTAATCTTCCAACACCGGGTCCTTCTGTTCCACTAAAGAGGTCGCCAATGCCAGTGCCACCCCTCCCAAATTAAACAACCGGAAGGTTACTTTCGCCTTCCCAGTAGCGTACACTCGGGGTCGATTTAGGAAGTGAAGAGATATTTGTGTAATGAATCCTGAGAACTCTCCAGTATCTCCCATGAACTTGGCTGGCAGGGGGGGAGAAGGGAGCAAAGAACTGGCTACCTCCTCCCGTGGTGCCTCCACTGGGTCTGGATTCCCATCTTCTCCAGTATTCCCGGAACTAGAGGCCTCTGTGGGCCCGCATCCTGAAGAAGGAGACGTGGGGGTGAGTTTTTCCAAAGCCACCCGCATCTGTCCCAGTTGCTGTCTGAACTCTACCCTCTCTACCTGATACTGCGTCATTTGCAAATGAATCTTCTCAAGCGTAGCCATAATGGCTGCCATGGCTGGATCCATTGCAACACTGGGAAGGAAATTTAGATTCCTCGCAATCTGTCAACAACCTGAAAATATAGTGGTACCTGGAGGTGGGCTGATGGCCCAACCTCACTTCTCTTAGGCCCTCGGAGAGAACCCCCAGGGTGTTGCAATGTATCTCTGATGGAGGTCTGATGTAGGTTTCCCCCTTCCTCGTTAGACAAAGTGCACCCACTTTGCCCAGACCACTCCCCATCCCCCCAATATGAGGGAAGGAGAGTCCTCCATGAAGGAAAAGGATGCCAGGGATGAAAAGGAGGGTGTCTCCAAGTTACGATGCAGTACTCCCTCCTGTAGCTGGGATGGTCAAATGGATATGGGCACCTGGGTCAGGAACTCTCCCTCTCTGCTCTTGAAGGGTTGGAGGGAAGCACAAAACACAGAGGGACAATCTCAGTGGAGAGGCTAACACACCGACACTGGTTACTTCAGCTTTTCCACCCCAGAACCTCTCCTCGCCTGAGACTCAATCCAGCTTCACCTACCAAACTAAGTGAGACTGTGGGCCTCCTCTGGCATCCCCGTTTGGAGTAAGGTGAAGTTAACTGTCATGGAGTGGAGGGGCATGGCTAGCGATGGAGGAAGGAGGATGTGATCTCCCTAGCTCTGGCCTGCCATATATCCTTGAAAATATCTTGTTGCCGCTGAAAAATAACAACAAACGACCACGGATTTCACTACGCAAAGCGATCTCCTTTGGGAATCTGCAGCTTGAACGGCTGGATGCCCAGTAAATATTGACTTTGAACGAGGATGGCGCCCCCCCCCCGGTGAACTGCGTGGAGCACTAAGATGGCGCCCGCCCCTGAAGAGAACTGATCATTAAAGCAAGAAGGAGCGGTGACGGAGATGCGGGCGACACCTGAAACGACCCTACTGTTGACTGAGACCTGGGGCGGACCTGGAGAGGATCGGGGGGGCGGTGCGAAGTACCGGGGCTCCAGGCGTGTGAGGCGACCTACTTGATTTACGCCCCCGGCAAACTCCAGTGCTGTTAGAGCATTGGCGCGGCTGGGGCAGAGCGGGGAGGAGGATGGAGGGCTCCCCGAACTGTTGCTGCCCTGGAGGGGATCTGCTGGTGCCGGGGCACAAGAGATCCCTGCACGAAGGAGGTGCTTGACACTGCGGGTCCCCTGGATGACACTGCACAACCTGGAGCCGTCTGCACCGGGTGAGTGGCCTTGCCAGGCAGAAAAGTGTGCCTGGGATGGGAGAAGTGCTGGGGCGCCCCCCCCCCGGAGGGCTCCGCGTTGCCGAACATACGCTCTACTGGATAAAGAGCCTGAGGAGCGGGTTGGGGGCGGTGGTGGTGAGCCCCGGCCTGCTGCCTATGCTTGATGGGGTTCCCCCAATGACTTTGCACACTGCTCTAAAGATTGCGGATCCCAGCTGTGGGGACAGAAAAACATATTGTGGCAGGAGTGGCGCTTCCTCTATACACCGGGGCCCCCATTCTAGCTATGATACACACAGAGACTCAGCGAGCAGAGAGACATTGAGAGGAGCTGTGGGTCCTTACATGACACCCCCCTGAGACCACTGACCCGGGTGGTTGGTGCCCGTAGACTGCCAATCTTGCTTTTACACTGGATGGGGTAGAGAGAGCTGATAACTGACCCTCACCCCCCCGGAGCGGGAGAGGCAATTTATCTTCATACTGTGACCCCTACCCTGACTGCACTTAGCACAGAGGCAGAGCAGAGGGAGAGACATTGCGAGGTGCTATAGAAACTGACACAGTGTCCCTGGGGCGACACCTGCCCCCTTACTGATGATTGCAGGTGGGAGACAGCCGATCCAGGTTTATGGAGCCCGAAGTTTGAGTACATAACTGACCCCCTGACTCGCCATATGGTTGGGAGAATCATAGTGGAAGCCCTGGGGCAGGACTGAGAGGCACTGTGTAAGACATCATTGAAAACGGTTAGGTACTATAGACAAGGAACCTGAGGGCTTGGATAGTGAAACCCCGATACAAGGTGGATTGACCCCCCGGTGGATGACTGTCACTGACATGCCTAGGAAAGCCCAAAAGAAGCAACCAGCTTGTACATATTTACTAGACCTGTACCGAAGGAGGGGAGGGAAATGGCGACTGCTCCGACTGCGGTGGCTACCTCAGACCCAGGTGCAGAATCGCAGGATGTCCATCTACGCTCCCTATTAACCGAAATGAAAACTGGATTTAGCAGCGTGACCACTAAACTAGACAGCCTCACCTATAAAGTGGACACCCTGCAAATCAGACTAGATAAAGAAAGCGGAAGGGTGACAGAAGTAGATAACAGGGTGAGCACTATTGAAGATGAACTTGCATCACTGCGCGCTTCTGTGATCGATTTGACAAAGTCGGTGCAATCCATTCAGGCTAAGAATGAGGATCTGGAATTGAGGTCACGTCGTAATAATGTCCGCATAGTTGGAGTCCCGGAGACATCGCAGGTCGCTAACATGGAGGAATTTGTGGAGACACTGTTGCGAGAAATACTTGGTCAACCTGACTTCTCCAGACACTTTCTAGTTGTAAGATCACACAGATCACTGGCGCCGAAATCCGGACAGCCTCCTCGCCCGATCATAGCGAGGCTCCTCAACTACAGAGATCGAGATATGATACTACGCAAGGCGAGGGAGAAAGAAGTCCTGCAATACCAGGGGAGTCGCCTGTTCATTTTCCCGGATTTCACAGTGGCAGTGCAGCAAAAGAGAAACATTTCAGGAGGTCAAGAAACACCTTAGAGCACAGGGAATTAAATATGCTATGTTGTTTCCGGCAAAACTTAAAATATTGCAGGACAACAAATCCCATTTCTTCACGACACCGGAGGAAGCTATGCGATTCGTTCAGTCACTCCCTAGACCCCGTGCTGGATCTGAGAGGGGGTCGCCTACATCCTTCAGAGTCCAGGAGACTGCTGACTGACCGGTTGAAAGAGAAGTGGCTCCCCAATTGATGATGAGGGAGTGGGTTAGAAAGCTTTGCTGCCGTGCCAACAGAACTGCTATGACTGGTAGCAGAGACTGAGTTGGCCTATGCCCCATGTGGAAACTATGATGATTGGTATCGGTTGTGTTATGTACTTTATCCACAGAGGTGAGATATATTCCCTGAAATGTTAACAGCTGAAAGGTAGCTGGGTGGTCCTGCTGGAATAGAGTTTGATGTTGATTTAGTAAGGCGTGAGGTGGTCGAGAAGGATGTTACTTTGTTTTGACAGTGGATAACAATTGAGTGTTTGGCGGGCGGTGCCTGACCTACCGCTTGGCACAGCACGTGAGAATTCTGTGCATACCGTAAGTTAATCTGAAGCTTCTAGTTTATCTACCCCAGCGTGTATCGCAATGCTTTCAAATTGGTTTCTACTGTTTGCAAGGTTGACCACACTAAGTTCAGGATTTACGCCATTAGTTGTGGAGTTGTGGGTGGGGGATGGGGAGGGGGAATATACAACAATGAAGTCTGGTGAGCAGTGGGATGCATGGAAAATTGGTTACACAGAACGCTTTCGAGCATATGGGAGGTGGGACCGACACTGGAGGGTGGTCTTGAGAGCGGGCATGGTGGACCCTAATTGGTTGATAACACAATGGAGGCCTGGACACTGTGCTAATAAAATTAAACTCTCCTTTAATGACATCCCCAATTAAATTGAAGCTCCTGACATGGAATGTCAGGGGCCTGAGAAACTTCACGAAAAACCGGAGAGTGGCATTGTACATTAATAGGCTTGGCCCCAATATATTAATGCTGCAGGAAACCCATATATGGGGCAACAAGATGCAGTCTTTTCTCAGAAACTGGGGGACACAGCACTTTGGAGCTTATTATACCACGGGTTCGAAAGGGGCACTAACACTAATTCATAAGATCCTGCCATTCAGACTTGAGAGTGTGACCTCCAACCCTGCTGGATGCTATGTGGTTGTGAAAGGGTACTTGCATGAGCGGAGGTACATACTAGTAAACACCTACGGCCCTAATGTAGATGACCCAGATTTCTATACGGAATTAACTACGTTGATGCATGACCCTTGTGAGGGGCATATACTTTGGGGCGGCAACTTTAACACAATATTAGATGATACATTAGATCGCACAGATGCACCCTATAGGCCCCTATCGAAGACTGCACAATAAATACTTTCCATAACCAGATTTCATGACTTATGTGATGCCTGGAGGTGTAGACATGCGGGGGTTAGAGAACACACATTTTATTCACCGGCACATGTGATGTCATGACGCATTGACTGGGTGTTAATCCCTGAATCCCTAGCACTGAATATTGTCTAGGCCGACATATTGCCTAGAACCTATTCGGACCACTCCCCAGTCGTAGTGGAACTCAGGCTCCCAGATAGGGAGGAGAGAAGACCAACTTGGAGATTTAAGCCCGCATCCCTAAAAGATGAGGCATTTAAGAATTATCTATTAACAGAAATAGTTGAGTTTCTCAAAATAAATCTGGGGTCGGTGGACAGTGTGGGAATAGTCTGGGAGACACTAAAGGTTTATATTTGAGGATGCTGCATCAGTAGAGAAACGGGGATACTAAGGAGTATTAGGGAGTCCATACACCAAGTGGAGACAACTCTCCAAGATCTAGAAAATGCAAACCCAGGCCACAGGACGCCAGAAGTGCAATTGGAAATACTGCACGCCCTTGAAGAATTTAACGCACTTGCCGACAGAGAGGTGAAATTTATTGAGAAACCGGTGCGAGCTAGGAGATACGGCGAAGGGGAAAGACCGGGGAGGACACTGGCATGGCTAGTAAAAAGGGAGAGGGCACCAGCTGAGATAACGGCTATAGATCTACCAGAAGGTGTGACACTCACGAGAGATGTAGATATAAATAATCAATTTAAAGAATTCTATGAGACCCTATATTCAAATAAGGACCTATTGGGCGAGAAGGAATTAGCGGCCTATTTAGATGCCTGCCCACTTCGTACACTGGGAGAGGAGGGAAGGGAACTGTTAAATGCACCCCTGGAGATTGAGGAGATACTACAAGCCATCACAGACCTGTCAACCGGTAAAGCAGCAGGCCCTGATGGGTTCATTATAGAGGTTTATAAGGCATTCTCGCAACAACTGGCACCAGTGGTGTTAAAAGTGTGGGAGGAGGCAATACAGGATGGGAGTTTGCCACCAACAGTTAGAGAGGCTGTAATTAGACTCCTGCTGAAGCCTGATAAGAACCTGAGAGACTGTGGATCATATAGACCGCTCTCTCTATTGAATGGTGACTATAAAATATTAACAGAGGTGATGGCTAATAGACTGGCTCCACATATGCCTTGGTTGATACACCCCGACCAATCTGGATTCATCCTGGGCAGATCCACTGCACTAAATCTAAGGAGAATATTCGGCGTTCTTTCCCAGATTAACCCTACAGTCGATGCAGTGGCAGTGATGCTCGACTCAGACAAAAGCATTTGGCACGGTCTCGTGGCGATTTATGTATAAAGTTATGAGCAAGATGCTACTAGGAAGCAACTTCATTGGGTACATTACGATATTCTACACTGCACCGAGTGCTAGGGTGCAGATGGGCTATGCACTGTCTACCCCATCCTACTTGAGCGGGGTACTAGACAGGGGTGCCCCCTGTCGCCACTGTTGTTTGCCCTTGCGGTGGAGCCGCTGGCTGCCATTATGAGCGATTGGCCTTTGAGGCCCCAGGGGCATTATATCCTTGTACACAGATGATATTCTGCTGTACGTCAGGGACCCAGAAGAGAATCTGTCACCGGTGCTGGCTAGTGTTGACCTATTTGGGGTGTTCTCTGGACTAAGAATTAACAAGAAAAAATCAGTACTGTTCCCTTTGACTCCCTCCACACGGGAACCAGAAGAAGCGGGAGGTCTACACTGGTCCCCTGATGGGGTAAAATATCTGGGTATCTGGGTGGTAGGAGATAGTCAGGAGCTTTTTAGACGTAACCTGGGGATGTATGTCACGAAATTGGAGGACAGCTTGAAGAGATGGTCTCAGTTGCCACTATCGCTAGCGGGGAGGATTTCATTATTGAAGATGATGGTACTCCCCAAGCTGCTGTACTACTTCTCCAATATCCCTATCTACCTTACGTCACACTTCTTCCACCAACTACGGGGGATGCTACTTGCTTTTATCTGGGCTAACAAAATCGCGAGGATAAGTTGGGCTGCCTTGATAAGACCATTGGAGCAGGGGGGTTTCCAGGTCCCAGATCCAGAATTGTATTATTTATTCGCACAGGCCGAATATGCCAGGTATTGGTTCGGGGGCTGGGACCATGCCCCCCACGTGGCGATGGAGAAGCAGAGCGTGCATTCCCACTCACTCAGATCGATACTTATGGTCCGTAAATACAGGGACAATTGTAGTTTTGAGCCGGCACAGGCCATAGTGAGGGCTTGGTGTAGACTATTTCAGAAACTTAGGGTGAACAGACCTTTTGACCTGGGGATATTGCTGTGGGATAACCCAGACATCTCACCCACACTAGACCCTACCTTGAAGAATATATGGAGAGGACTAGGCATGGACAAGATAGGCGAACTCTTCCCTGATGGAAAATTTATCTCAAAGGAAGCATATGTAGAGGCTATGGGGATGCACCTGACCAGATTACTGGAAGCCTGTTTGAATGCGCGCTTACGAGTTATACAACTCATGGTCCTTCATATGGCATATTACACCCCAGCCCGTATGGCCAAGTTTTCAGGTGAAGGTGAGGGAAGATGTGGGAGATGTAACACCCATGACGCGGGCTTTGTGCATATGCTTTGGGAATGCCCGAAGGTTTTATACTTTTGAATCAAGTGTTGGGGAAAGTAAGAGATATCACAGCAGTGGAAGTCCCTCCCATGCCCAGAACGTGTCTTTTAGGTCTACTAAATATTAAAAATGTGCCACGAAGGAGGTTTGTTGGATTGTGCCTTCTCTTGGCAAAAAAATGTATATTGCAACATTGGAACAGCAGGCATACGCCCACATATCAGATTTGGCACAAGGAGTTACTTAACTGTTTTGAACTTGCGGAGGAGTATTGTGGACAAATACTGGTACAACAGAGACCTAAAGATATCTGCATTGATTATAAAGATTACCTTAGACGACAAGCTGAGGCTACAGAATTCTCAGACTACTCTACGGACTAGTGAATGAATCTCTCCATGGAAATCCACAGGTACTTCTAGTAGCATTTGAGATGTAGTATAGTCCACTATGCCCAGTTGTCTTTCTCTCGATCTCCCGATAATCCATGGTAAACCACCAAGATCCAGAGAACCTGAAGTGCCTGTTACCAAATGACTAACTTTGTATTGTCGTATCTACACCTTTCATTTGTGTACTGTATGTATATGGAAACATTTGTTCACCAGATTCTCCAGGCAGTGACCAAGATAATGGCCGAGCCTGCGCACCCTTGGAAGGAAGCTGAAGATGGTCTTACTTGATAGTGGCAGTCCTTCGCTGTTGTGCTGGTGCGCGAGGCGAGGCCGGGGGGTGACAGGGTTAATGAAAGGCTGGGGATGGAGAGGGCTGGCCAGAAGCCCTACTCCAGGACACACCTCTCGAGTCTGCGCAGTCCCTCACAACTGATTGTGAAGGGTGGCGTGACCGGAGGCGGGTTGGATAGACGTGGCCGGGTCGGGGCTATGACAGAGCGATAGTGAGGGCCGGGGATGTAGCGGAGGATGGATGGATCCAACAGCAGCCAGCAGCGCCGACTCGATGGTGGCAGACCCCGTGGAAGATGGGAGACAGCGTCTCCAGTGCATCCGGGAGATCCAGGGACAGGCCGAGCACAGGAATGCTTCTGCCTCAACGACACAGATGGGTACAACAAGAAAGCAAATGCAGAATGGCACAGAGGGTGAAGATGTCACACACCTTCAGTGGTGTGTAGTAGAGGTCGCCACCAGTGCAGTGCAAGCACCGGAATCTGCTCTTCAGCAGTCCAAATGCTTGTTTGATTGTGTTGCATGTGCGGATGTGCACCGCATTGTATTTGTGCTCCTGGGCTGTATTGGGGTTTGAGAATGGAGTTAGCAACCAGGATTTCAGGAAATACGCACTATCTCCCAGTAGTCATCCACGGTGGAGGTTCAATTCCTGCACCGCCTATGGCAGCGAACTACGGCAAAGGATGAAGGAGTCATGTGGCGATCCAGAAAAGTTTGCACAGATGTTTGTGAACAGCAGGTTCGCATCACAAACTGCCTGCATATTCATGTTATAGTGCAGCTTCCGATTGATGAATCCCTTTGCTCGGGCACGCGGGGGCACAAACTCAATGTGTGTGCAATCTATG
>JAWWEL010033332.1:0-16207 GCA_035582915.1 Necturus beyeri | reverse complement strand
CTCTCCTACCTACCTACTGCAGCAGACCAACAAACAGTGCAGATGCTTGACCAATCCAGTCATTTGCAGAACATATCCTCTGCTTTGACCAGCATCAACAAAACCTTACAGAGTTTGGTTGCACAGGTCTCGTCAGCCAATGTAGATCAAAGTAGGGTGATTGGGTCTGTGGCTGCATGCCTGATGGTTTTAACTGCAATTCAGCAGGGCAGAGGTGACCAAAACCCAGTCCAATTCCCTTCAACCTCTTCCACCTCTGATGGTCTCTCCCCATCTCGTCCCCGCCACTACCCATGTCAGATCCACCTCTTTCCCACCCCGATTCTCCCTTACATCAACATACAGTAGGAAAAATACCTTGAAGAGAAAATGCAAAACAAGGAAATGAGCACAATTTAGATATAGTTAAAATGATGTTTTATTGTTGAGCATTCATATGCAAAGTTAACGTTAAACATTTAATAAATAAAGTTATGTTATGCATATTGAACAAGTTCATGGTTCTTGTTAATGAGTTTAGATATGCGGTTCACTAAAAATCAGAACAATACGTAATGTACATTAGGTGAAGAAGGACCAAATGACGTCTTGTCGAAGGCTTCTTCCATTTTCATCATCCAACTCTTGTCCACCATCTGAGTAATTGGTTGACATATCGTCATCCGATAGGTCGTCACATGGCACCCTTCTGCGAATTGCAAAATTGTGCAACACTGCACACAATGTAAATATTTGGCATGCTTTCTCAGGCGAATATGATAGGTCACCACCCGTTGTATGTAGGCATCTGAATCGACTCGTCAACAGGCCAAATGCTCTCTATTGTATTGCGTGACCGAATATGGAAATAATTACCTTATCGGTGATTCCATATCTCTTAGGCTACGCTCTCCCCTCTTCACAGCTATTGCTGGGTACCGGCTTCGCCGGTGCCCGGACCGGAAAACTACTCAAAAAGTGCACTGCCACTTTAAATTTTTGGGCGCCGCCCACGCGCATGCGTCAGCGCGTAGGGGACGGCGTCCCTCGTACGTCATCTCCCCCGCCCCCTCAGTTCCGCCAGTTTTTCCGCCCAAAGGGGGAGATGATAATAGCTTTTGCCGTGAGGGGACGGATGGGAGGGAGCTGTGAAGAGGGGAGAGCGTAGCCTAAGAGATATGGAATCACCGATAAGGTAATTATTTCCAATCTCTGGCGTCTAAGCTCTCCCCTCTTCCCAGCTATTGCTGGGTACACAGACTGTACAGATGTTATTATTTGGGAGGTGGAAGGCATATGCCGAAAACGGATCTAAGCAAATAAATTGCGAAGAACCGCTTGACCAAAAGCAGCGTCCGCTCTTGAGGAGGAGTCAAGAGAGTAATGTCTGCAGAAGGTATGTGGCGTTGACCAAGTCGCTGCTCGACAAATGTCCGCAATTGGAACGTGCCTCTGAAAAGCCACCGATGTCGCCTTAGCCCTTGTAGAGTGAGCGTGGAGCCTCTCAGGGATAGGGATGCTCTGAATCTCATAAGATTTGGCAATGCAAGACGTAATCCATCTGGCAATGGTGGATTTTGCCGCCATGTTGCCCGGGGATACGCCTCCATAGGTGACAAAGAGACGAGTCGATTTCCTAAACGGCTTGGTTCTCTCTAAATAAAACTTGAGAGTTCTAGCAACATCTAGGTTGTGTAAAGCTTCTTCAGCCGAGGATGTTAAAGGACGAGGCATGAACACGGGAAGGCAAATTTCCTGATTAATGTGGAAGTCTGTTACCACCTTCGGAAGGAAGGTAGGGACAGTCCTCAACACTACTTTGTCAGAATGGAAGACCGTGTATGGCTCCTCAGCCGAGAGAGCCTGCATTTCTCCGATGCGGCGGGCAGATGTAATCGCTACCAAAAATGCTGTCTTCCATGCCAGGAGTTCAAGGTCACATGATGCCAAGGGTTCAAAGGGCTTATGCATAAGGGCCGCCAGAACAATGTTGAGATCCCACTTAGGAGGGGGATCTCTGGCCGGGGGATACAATCTCGCAAGGCCTTTGAAGTGCCTTTTTATGGCTCTGTTAGAAAGCGAGATAACCACTCCCGGACGATTGATGTACGCTGCGATGGCGGAAAGGTAATGCTTGCAGGTATCCAGTAATATACCCGACTTTGCCATGTAGGACATGAAGAGCATGATGTTGTCTTCTGTCGGTTTCAAGGGATTAATTGAAGAATCGAGGGCCCAATGGCAGAAACGGAGCCATTTGCTGCGGTATTGGGCTCTCGTGGAGGCCGACCTTGCCTTTGTGATTGTATGAATGTTTTCGTCGGAGAGGTGTAGGTGTGCAAACTCTACTTCCTCAGGTACCATGCCCTCAAGTTGAGAAATTGAGGGCAGGGGTGAAGAATTCTGCCTTGGTCCTGGGAGAGAAGGTCCGGGCGAACCGGAAGGCGTACTACTCCCTCCGACATTGAGGACAGCGTCGTGAACCAGGCCTGACGAGGCCAAAAGGGTGCAATCAGAATTAGGGAACAATGATGGCTGTCCCTGAACTTCGTGAGTACCTTGCTCATCAGAGGAATTGGTGGGAACGCATAAAGCGAGTGTCCTGACCATGGAATTTGAAGGGCATCTCCCATTGATTGAAGGCCCAGGCCCATTCTGGAGGCAAATAGAGCACATTTTCGGTTCTGTACTGTTGCAAATAGATCCACTGAGGGGAGACCCCATTTTTGGAACAGCGGAGCCAGGGCTAGCTGGGAAAGTTCCCATTCGTGGGAGACATGCATCATCCGGCTTAGCCGGTCCGCACAGGTGTTCTCGACACCGGGGACATGGCATGCTTTGAGCGTTATCCCATGCAGGTTCGCCCAATTCCAAAATTTGATCGTCAGTTTGCACAGAGACAGGGACCGAGTGCCCCCCTGCTTGTTGATATAAAACATACTTGTCGTGCTGTCTGTCTGGAATAGCACCGACGAGTGATGGAGCAGGGGAAGAAAGGCTTTTGCCGCTAGAAAGATGGCTTGCAACTCCAAGTAATTTATGTGACGGAGACGATCTTGCTGGGACCACAGGCCGTGGATCTTGTGTAATCGGCAAGTTGCTCCCCAGCCTGTCAGGGATGAGTCCGTCGACACTGTAATTGAAGGAGGGGGGTCCCGAAAAGGACAACCCGAAAGGTAAATGTCGTTCGCTAGCCACCACTTCAGGGCTTTGTGCAAGGAGTTCGGTATGGGAACCATGGTCGACTGCGCTTGCGAATTTTGGTCCCAACAGTTTCGAAGATGTAGTTGCAACTCCCTCATGTGTAGACGTGCCATGGGTACTAGGGAGATGCAGGAGGCCAAGAGACCTAGAAGTCTCTGGAACCACCAAGCCGACTTTTGAGGGCTGGCCAAGAAGGAATGCACCAACTTTCGCACAGAAAGAGCCCTTTCTGGCGGAGGAAATGCTCGTTGCATTGTGCTGTCGATGATAGCTCCTATGAAGGAGATCCGTTGGGTGGGGATCAAGCACGACTTGTTTACATTGAGCGATAGGCCCAATCTTTCTAGAAGGGAGCAAGAGATGTTGAGATGATGGAGAGCTCCTTCTCGAGAGGGAGCGCATAATAGCCAGTCGTCCAGGTAAGGAAAAACTTGGACGCCTTTCAGTCTGAGGTATCCCGTGACCACCGCCATGATTTTTGTAAATATTCTGGGGGCCGAATTTAATCCGAAGGGGAGGCAGGTGAACTGAAAGTGCTCTTCCCCTATGGAAAATCGTAGGTACTGACGATGGTCCGGGTGAATCGGAACATGAAAGTAAGCGTCTGTTAGGTCGATGGTACACATCCATGTTCCTCCCTCTAGCAGAGCCAAGACGTCCTTCAGAGTGACCATGTGGAAGGTCTCCACCGGAAGATATTGATTGAGGTCCGATAGGTCCAGCACGGGTCGGACCCCCTTCAATTTCTTCGGTACTAGAAAGAAACGCGAATAGAACCCGCTCCCTCTCTGTTTGGGGGGAACGTGTTCTATCACACCCTTCGCAAGAAGGAGTAGAGCTTCCGCTCTGAAGGCAGGGTCTAGCTTGTAAAGCCAAGGGGCTCTGGAGGGTGGGACGGAGGGCAAGTTCAGGCGGTAGCCAAATTGGACGATGTGGAGGATGTAACTGGAGTCGGAAATCTCCCTCCAGGCGTCCATGAACGCCGAGATTCTGCCCCCTACCGGAGTGGGGGGGCAGGTTCCCTCCAGTGTCTCAGTTCTTTTTGGGAGGGTCGGTGGGGGATTTAACACCGGGCCTGCTTCCACGGGATCGAAAGCGGCGTCTTCTCCCACCCCTGTTGCCTCCCGAGGACTGGCGAGACTTGAAATCTCGCATGGCCTGCGAGGGCTTAAAAGAGAGGAAAGAGGAAACGGGCTTTTGTGGTTGAGTTATAGAGCTGAGGGATTTGGCTGTGGCAATCCCTGTCTTGCATGCCTGTAGTACATCATCCGTAGTAGGATGGAATAGGGTCTTTCCGTCAAATGGGAGGTCTGAAATCTTGTCCTGAATGTCAGGAAGCAAATTGGAAGTCCTTAGCCAGGCGTGTCTACGCATGGACACGGCCTGGTTCATGGAACGTGACGTGGTATCCACCATGTCTTCTGCCACGCGTAGTTGTTGTTCCGAAACGTCACGGGCTTCAGACAGCCAGTGACAAAATTCATCCCTGGAGTCCTCGGGTAATTGATCTGCAAACTCTTCCAGTTTGTTGACAACCCCAGTGGCGTAGGAAGCCAAAACAACCGCAGTGTTAACTTGGCGAAGGGAAAGGCTGCTGGTCAAGTATGCCTTTTTCCCTTGTGTTTCCCATGCCTTCGCTTCTTTGTCCAAAACCGAAGAAGGCGAAGGGAGAATGGCTTTACCCTTACCTAACGCAGCAGAGACCACTGAGGATTCTGCTGGTAAATTCGTCGACACAACAAAAGGCTCTGACTTTGGGACGCGATATTTTGCGTCCAAGGAACGGTTGGTTGGTTGCTCCGAGTGGGGCTTTGCCCAAACCGAAGATGCTCGGTCAATGACCGAGGCTTCTAAACCCAAGACTGGGTCTGGGGTGGGGCCAGAGGAAAGGTGTGACAAAAGGCCCCCTGACACCGGTGGGTCTTCCGGTAACAGGTCTAGCATGGACATTGCATTGGCTATAACCTGTCGGAATACACGTATAGGTCTAGGCGTAGGTTCTTCCTCCGAAGAGGACTCTATAGGGTCAATTCTTGGTTTCTTTGGGGCCGAAGGACCCGGCTCAGATGGCATTGATGGAGGAGGCACCAGTGCCGGGATGTGCTGCGCCACCCTTTCTGCCAGAGCTGCCATAAAATCTTGTGATCTAAAGGACGAGAGGACAGAGTCAGTGATATCTCTCACCAAACGTGCTCTGTCTTCTGTCGCTTCGTCATCTCCGCCCACATCAGAGATATTCCTGGAGGAAGACATCGGGGACGCGTCTCTGATGGGTGAAGCTGGTACGAAAGATGTATCAGGTATAGGAGACTTTAGTTTCTCAGACTCAGTAAGATTCTGTGAATCTGAAAGTTCTGGGAGAACAATAGGGACTGAAGGCAGAGGCAGAGGCTCTGAAAGAGGCTCCTCCTGCACTAAATCGTCCTCTAAAAAGGGGGAAGTTTCCCTTGATGGTAGAAGGGCGGACAAGGTCGGGAGACCCAGAGTATCGTCGGTACCAACCGACGCCGAAGGGCGAAAGGTCAGGCTCCAAGACGAGTAACGGTACAGTGAAAAATCGGAGGGAATCTGGTCCGATGTTTTCGGTGCCGGGTCCGCCTCTCGCTCAGCGAAAAAATGAGTCGGAGAGCACGTAAAAAGGTTCTCCGGTTGAAAAGTCTCTGCCGGTACCGACTTAAGTTCTAAAGATGGTACCGGGGACTGGTCGTGAACAGAGGATACCCGAGAGGGACTCGGGGACCGCTGGACCGTCTCGGTACCAGGAGGGATCTCAGAGACCACTGGAACCGGGGTCGAGGATCGAGAACGAATCAAACGAACATGGACCTTATGGCGCCTGCGGTGCCGACGGCGATGTTCACCGTTACCCTCAATCCCCGCGGTACCTGAAGAGGACCTACGGTGCTTGTGGGATTTCCGCGGCTTCCGTACCAAGTTCTTGGAAAGCGTCGCCGCCGCCTCAACCAAGGTTGGGAGGGGGTCCTGCGTGGAGACACGAGGACCTTGGAGCGGCGACAAAGATCCGGTACCCACAGAGGACGAGGCCGCGGCGGGTCGGATCTTAGGAATCCTTTTGGAGACCGTGTCCGGGTAGAACAGGGTGCCAGGTATAAGGGTTCCGGGTATGGGAGCTTTCCCACCAAGTGGTACCTTACCTGGGACTGCCGCTAAAGCGTCGCCACCGGTAGGAGCCGCAAGAGGTACTCGCTTGGAAGTCGAGCCAGCCGTGTGTATCGAACCAGAAAAGAGGCGGGAACCCGCTCGTGACTGGTTCCCAGCCGGCGGCAACGACTTCGCCGATCTCTCAGAGGGCAGCGACGGGGTCCGATTTGGTTGCCACGTGCTGAGTCTCTGGTGACCTGGCAAACGCTTCCCACCAATCACTTGTCGAGAGGGTTTCCCTCCAGGAGGCGAGAGCTGCGGTTTTTTAGGCCGCGCTGCGTCACTCCGAGGTACTTCCACACCAAGACCCGTGAGGGGTACCGCGTGCGTGTGTGTGAGGCGCGAAGTTTCGAAAGAGGCGCGTTCCGAGCACGGAGCGCGATATCCCTTACCTATTCTGCGGCGTCTTGACACGAAGTCTTTTACTTCATCCGAGACCGGACCGCACTCCAACATAGATAAGAATCTACAACGGAGGGATCTGGGAGCAATCCTCGCACACAAGGGGCAAGAGCTCACCGGATGGGTGTTTCCGAGGCAGGAAACGCAAGCGTCATGCGGGTCAGCCACTGGTATGGAACGCGCACAGACGGAGCATCTTTTGAAGCCGTTCGGCATAGGCAGGGAAGAAAAAGTTTTTTAGGTAATGTTCAAAAGTAAATTTTCTGGTAACCGAATTTGAAAAAAGGCAGTGGCGATCCCCGAAGGGGGGAATCGCGGAGCAGTATAGATTCCAGTCCGAGCACGAAGGCGGAAAAACAGGAACTGAGGGGGCGGGGGAGATGACGTACGAGGGACGCCGTCCCCTACGCGCTGACGCATGCGCGTGGGCGGCGCCCAAAAATTTAAAGTGGCAGTGCACTTTTTGAGTAGTTTTCCGGTCCGGG
Source organism: Necturus beyeri (assembly GCA_035582915.1). Classification (NCBI taxonomy): domain Eukaryota; kingdom Metazoa; phylum Chordata; class Amphibia; order Caudata; family Proteidae; genus Necturus; species Necturus beyeri. Next base: position 8,975 of record JAWWEL010033332.1, on the reverse strand, counting down.
CACCGGCGAAGCCGGTACCCAGCAATAGCTGGGAAGAGGGCAGAGCTTAGACGCCAGAGATTGCCCCCTTGTTCTCTGCTCCAGGAACATATTCCATAGAGAAAGTGTACTCTTGGAGGTTTGTGACCCATCTTCGGATCCGTGAGGACACTTTGTCTAACCCCTTTTTTGTAAAGATCTCTCTTAGAGGCTTGTGGTCTGAGCGCACAACAAATTGAGTTCCCCACAAGAAGGTGCGAAACTTTGAGTGGCCCACACCACGGCTAAAGCCTCGCGCTCTATTGTGGAGTAATTATTGTGGAGTAATTTTTTTCGGGCCCCCTCAGGCCCCGGGAGGCAAAAGCTATAGTCTTCTCTTCGGGCCCTCTCTTCTGCGATAGGACGCAGCCCAGACCCACGCCACTGGCATCGGTGGTTAGGATGCTCTCTTTGTTGGGATCGAACCTGGATAGTGTGGGGGCTTGGGAAATGGCACTTGAGGTCGTTGACCTCTGCAAGACACTCTTCTGACCAGTGGAATGGGACATCTTTCTTGAGTAAGCTTCGTAGCTTGTAACTTCTTTTGGAAAAATCTTTAACAAATTTGGAATAGTATTCCGCCATACCCAAGAACGTTTTGACCTCCTCTTTGCTGGAAGGCACCCTCAAATTGGATATGGTTTCTACCAACGATGGCTTTGGCCTCACCCCATCTGGAGTTATCTCGTGACCTAAATACTCTAGACTTACTCTGTTGAACTTACATTTCTCCACTTTAAGTGTAAGACCACTTTTTTTTAAGTTTGGAGAGTACTCTTTCAAGTCTTCTATCGTGCTCTTGTTCATCTCTTCCATAAATCAACAGATCATCCTGGAAGCAAATAACTTCAGAAACATCTGCAACAATGTTGGCCATTACTCGCCGCAGAGGCAAGGCCAAACGGCATGCGGCGAAATTGGTAGACCCCTTGGGGAGTGATGAAGGTGGTCAAATGCTTGGAATGGGGACACAAGGGAATCTGGTGATATGCATTGGACAAATCAAGGGTGGTGAACACCTTGGCATCTCCCATGAGCGTGAGCACTTCAGTTATGTTGGGGAGGGGATGTTTATCAATCAAGATGTTCCTATTTAAGTCCCTCAAGTCAACACAAATTCTAAGCTTACCATTTGACCGCTTCGCCAAAACCAAAGGGGCTACCCATTCACTTGCCTCTAATGGCTCAATGATGCCACACTCCTGTAATCGCTTAAGTTCCTTCTCAAGTTCCTCCCTTAGACTGAGGGGTACACTTCTGACCTTGTGCATGGATGGAACAGCTCCCTTCTTTAACCGGATTTCATGGGTGAAGCCCTTTAAACAGCCTACATCACCTCGGAACACTTCTCTGAATCTTTTGTCAGTGGCCCAGTCCTTTGCAGAAGGTGTCCCTACATCCATTACTGCAACCTCACTAGTGCAAGGGAGTGGTCTTTGAGGGTCCATTGTTTTCTTACCAAGGGTAAATCCTAGACTCTGCAACTGGGGCCATCCCAAAATTGCGTTTCCGGGGGGGGTGACATACTTTTTCCATGCTCTTACGTCCTTGGAGAGCTATCTCTCACTCCGTGAACCCTAATATTTTGATGGGCCTACCCCCGTACCCTTCAGGCTTGATATCAGACCTCCCTTGTTTCACCCTACCCAGGTCATCCTCCCAAACTCCACGTGGCACCAAGGTAAATGTGGACCCTGAGTCGAATAACATGTGTACTCTGGCCCCATTCAGGCATACCCAATCATGTGGACATTTGCTGCTTTGATCTCCCACTGTGAGTACCATATTGTTGACTCCTTCCTCTGCCTCTTCTATTTCCTCTACCTTGTGCACTTTGGACTTCTTAAAGTTTTTACAGTAGCGGGCATAGTGTCCTCGTTTCGTGCACGAGTCACATGTCACACCATGCCCTGGACAGTCTTGAGAATTGGCTAGGTGTTTAAGGCTCCCACACCTAAAACAAGATCTCTTGATCTCCTTGTCAGTAGACCTCCTTACTTCAGCATTCACTCTCCCTTTTACTGTTCCACCGGAGGCCTCCCCCACCCTGTGCACCTCAGAGCGTTCAGACTTAGTATGTTTGCTCAATTTCTTAACACACTCCAAGGTGTGTTCCATACTCTTGGCTCTAGCAAGAACTTCGGCCAAAGAAGGGTCACCTTTGAGCCAAAGTTCTTTCTGGACACGCCTCTGATTACGATTCAACATAAATTGATCTCTCAAGCGTTCTTACAACCCTTCTTTGAAATCACAGGTGGCTGCCAACTTGCGTAATGCCGTAATGTAACTTTCTACAGACTCTCCTTCCACTTGTACTCTTTTACCAAAATGTCGTTCCATGACTTTGCTAATGCGGGGCTGAAAATGTAAGTCCAATTTCATAATCGCCTCTTCAAATACATTAAGAGGATCAGCCACATCATCCGCTAATGGAGGAAGAGTCTCATACAAATCCTGCCCTTCCACACGCAAATGATGCATAGGAATAGATAACTTCTTATCAGGTGTACTAGCCGCTGCACTCACACATGACCGCAATGTAGTGGTTCAACATTGTTTTCCATTTGGGCCACTGCACAGGGGGGTCACCAGGGTCGTTAAGAATGGAGGGGGTGGGGGGCGTGGCCAGGAGGTACCCGATGAGGACGTGCCTGCTGTGTGCTCCTGCCTGAGCCCGTCCAACAACCTCGATAAAGCGATGGAAACCTGACCCCAAGACCCTGAACCGCTGCTGTGAGACCCGCTGGCCCCGCAGAGGTGCAACAGTTCGAGGTTCGGCGCAGTTACGGAGAATTTGCAGGCTCTTTTCGGAGGAGACGTGGAGGATGGCGGGGACACCCTCTAAAATGGCACCGGAGGGAGCGGCGTAGCGACGTAGCGGGGAGGCGGAGGAGATCCACCGGCCGGCGCGAGCAGCTACTGGAGTACGTGGCTGGGCGGGCCTTGGTGGAGAGGAGGCCTGGTGATTGCAGTGCTGGAGCGGCGCCCACCGTGCCGGACGGATAGTGACGGGTGGCGAGTGGAGGAGGGCCCCCCGAGCAGCCGTGCAGGGCCGTCCCTGTGAGGTCCCAGCGAGGAGTGGAGCGGGGGTGACCCGTCCCCGTGTGGGGCGCGGGACCGGAGGTGGACGAGCGACATTAGCCGACCTCGCGGTGAGTACGTGGGGCAGGGGGCCCGGGATATCGCCCCCCTGTTGTGTTCTATGGACTGCCCCGGGGGGTAGGGGAAGTGCTGCTATATTGACTGGTGGTGGCAGGCGGGCTGGAGCTGCGTGGACCTGGCTCCACTAGAGGTACTGTGTAATCCGGGAGAAGAGTGAGGTGGGAGAGAGACACGCTGCCATTGTATGCTGAGGCGCTTTACACGGGTCTCCCGGTGAACGTGGCTCTCAGAAGGCGAGAATTGCTCCCAGTGCCCCCCCCTGGAGGCTGGTGTGCCCGGAGACTGTGGTGCATACGGGTCGGGACGTCCCTTCCTCCCCCACCTCCCCGCTCTCCCTGGAGATTTTGAACACTAGAGGGGAGACCGCACCTCGTTGATCCCGCGGAGCGGGGGTGGAGTTGGAGTGGTTTTGGGTGTGCCCCGAGAGAGGTGGAAAGCGAACTCACTATGAATACCTCAAAACAGCAGACTCGCGCCCAACAGCAATCAAGTAAGGACATAATGGACAGGTTGATTGCAAAGGGGGCAGTGCACAAGAAAGACGGGGGGGCCTGCGTGAGTGAGGAGCCGCCGCCAGGGACGACGGTCCAGGGTGACGAAGCACCACTGACTAGAGGTGATCTTAGACACTTTATGTTGGAAATAAAAAGAGAGTTCTCCTCCCTCTCAGCTGACTTAAAGTCATCAGTGTTGTCCATGCAGCAGGACTTGAATAGCGTTGGCTGCCGCGTAACTGAGGCCGAGGAGAGTATATGTGATCTGCAAATGGAACAGGACAATTCGACGCGACGGCTGCATGACTTGGAGGCTCAGGTCATGGACCTGAAGAATAAACAGGAAGACTTTGAAAACCGCTCTAGAAGACGTAACATCAGAATACGGGGACTTAAAGATGGTACTGAGCAGGAGGATTTGGAGGGCTGTGTGCAGAAGCTGTTTAAAGTTGTCATGGGCCAGGAAGATGCGAGTGACATTAAATTGGATAGAGTTCATAGGGTCTTCTCCCTGGCGATACAGAAGAGGGGACTGCCCCAGGACATATTGGCGAGACCTCACAACTTTAAAGACAAGGAAATGTTGATGAAGAGGGCCTGGGAAATGAGGGAGATCCGTTATGAGGACCAGAGTGTGACCTTTTTCCAAGACTTAGCCACGGCAACGCTGCAAAGGAGGAAAGATATGAAAGGGGTGATTGAGATGCTGAACAAGGAGAAAATCAAATATCGCTGGGGGCACCCCTTTAAGATTATGTTTACAAAGGGAGCCAAACATTTCGCGTTTTTGGACCCGAATGAGGAGATGAAACTTTTGAATGGGGAGGCGGGGGATGGAGAGGAGGAGGTTCAGAGAGAGTCTAGCCTCCAAAGGTGGTGGAAAGTGGGCAGACGAAATCCCCCCTGGAGTGCACGAAGAGAGGGAAGACTGGACAAAACGGGAGGAGGATGGCTCAGGGAGAACAAGGGGGGGCTGATGGGTGACAAATGCCGGGGATGATATCGTGGGGTGAGAAATTGTTGATATGTTGCGGGGCCAGCTTAAGGCGATGCAATGGGGGCCCCCCTCTTGGCAGGAGGGGGGCCCGTCATCAAGAGTAGAGGTTTTTTTTTTCTTATAGGAGGTCGGGTGGGTCGAATTTTTGGGTTTTTATGGAATGTTGGACGGGGAGTTGGGAGTTTACCCTCCAGTGTGGTTGGTTTGTCCACCGAGAGGTTTTGGGGGAGTAGGGGTGGGAGGCGGGGGGGGGGACTGCGTGCAATTTTTACGCACACGTGGAGTCATGGTTTGTGCTTGGTATGAAATGCAGGTTACCTCAAATGGGCGATTAGGAGGCCAGATCTTAGTGGACGGGGCTGGATGAGGAATGAGATGTGCCACGATCGTGGGGGGCGGGATGGGAGGCGCTGGAGTCAGTATCCATGTCTGGTTTGAATATACTCTCCTGGAATGTTAAGGGACTGAATTCCCCAGTGAAAAGGCGACAAGTATTCTCCAAACTATATGAGTGGCGATGTGATATTATTTGTCTGCAGGAAACGCATTTGAGAATGGCTGATGAGAGAAGGGCCTCTTCCAAGCGTTATCCTCAGCAATTTTTTTCCACGGGTGGGATGGAAAAGAAGAGGGGGGTAGCTATATGGCTGAGTAATCGGGTTCAGCTGGAAGATGTTGAGGTTGAGAGAGATACGGTGGGCAGGTATTTAGGGGTTAGAGGGAACATAGGGGGGGTCCCTTATACAATAGTGGTGATATATGCACCGAATGTGGCACAGGAGAAATACTATAGAACGGTGTGGCCAAGGATAGCGAATTTTCAGAGGGGGACATTATTATTAGGCATGGATGCCAATGCTATAGTAGACACGACACTGGATAGGTCAAGTGCGGGACCCTATGGGAACATTATGGCGACTAGGGAATTGAAGAGGGGAATGCGGGATTTAGCCTTAAGTGACACGTGGAGATTGCTTCACCCCCGGGAGTGGGATTACACTTTTTTTTCACCCCCACACAACACTTACACTCGAACTGATTATGTTTTGATATCGATGTCTGCTGTGGATAGGGTCCAGGCTTCAGTTATAGGAGAATTGGTGATTTCTGACCATGCCCCGATGCGGGTAGCTCTGCGGATGAGTAATTTAGCGGAACAGGGAGGTAGGAGGTGAAGGCTGAATGAGTACCTGTTGAAGGACCCGGGATTATGCGGGAAATTGCGGTCAGTGATTAGTGAATACTTCCTATTAAATGACAATCAAGAGGTGCAGTATGACACGGTTTGGGAGGCATGCAAGGCGGTGGTGAGAGGGGAATGTATTTGGTTGGGGGCTAGAGTGAAGAGGGAGCGTGGGAAAAAAGTGAGGGAGTTGGAGGGAGAATTAGCCGAGTTGGAAAGGGAGCATAAACAGAGGGGAGGGATTAGGACCTTACACAGGATGGTGGCAGTGAGGAAGAATTTGGAAGGGTTGTATACGAGGAAGGCAGAACGAGCGATGATAGCGACTAAGCAGGTGTTCTACGACAAGTCTGACAAGGCGGATCGACTTTTGGCATATAAATTAAAAGCACAACAACATCAAAATGTCATATTGAAATTGAAGGATCAATTGGGGAGGACCCATTACTTGGAAAATGAGAAGCGGGAATGTATGAGGGAGTTTTTGGGGGCTCTGTATACAGATGATCTATTAGATGAAGAGGAACAAGATAGATATTTGGCGGGTGTCACTCTGAAGAGGCTCTCGGCGCTAGACAGTAACAACCTTGACAAGGAAATAGACCCGATTGAGGTACTGGCCGCGATAGAATCCTTCAAGGGGAATAAGGCACCAGGACCGGACGGGCTAACTGCTGCGTTTTATAAGAAATTCAAGAGGACGCTGATGCAACCCTTAGCGAAATTGTTTAATTATATCAGGGTAACAGGCCAGCCGACGGAATCAATGTTGGATGCGGAGATTTCATTGATATTGAAACCAGAGCGTAGCCCCATATTATGTGGATCGTACCGTCCGATTTCACTCCTTAACATGGATGGGAAAATATTTACAAAAGTACTGGCTAGAAGGTTGGATAGGGTCCTTCCGGATTTAATACATCCGGACCAGTCAGGGTTTATTTTGGAGCATAAGACGAGTGATAATGTGAAGAGGGTCCTGAATGTGCTCCATGTGGCAGACAGGGAGGAGGTTCCGTGTTCGATTATTACTACGGATGCGGATAAAGCATTTGACCGGGTGAGTTGGTCGTTTTTGCATAAGGTAATGGTTAAAATGGGCTGTGGATGGGATTTTTGCAATATGGTGTTGGCAAATTATCAGCGGCCGAGGGCTTCGGTGAGGGTGAATGGGGTAAGGTCGGGGGCCATGGATATCAGGAAGGGGACCAGACAGGGGTGTCCCTTGTCGCCGCTGCTTTTCGCTATGATAATGGAGCCACTGGCGCAGAGGGTGAGGGATAATGGGGAGATCAAGGGAGTGGAGGTGGGTGACGAGGAGCATAAGATAGCATTGTTTGCCGATGACCTGCCGATGACGATGCCGATGATTGTTCGGGAGTTGGCGAGGTTTTGGGGGGTCTCCAGCTTTAAAATAAACTACAGCACATCTATGGCTTTGAACATCTCGGAGCCTGAGGAGGTAATAGATGACTTTAGGCAGGACTTTGAGTTTAAATGGGGTACGGACCGTATAAAGTACTTGGGGGTATACATCCCCAGACTGAAGGAGAGGCTCTACGACTACAATTATACTAAACTTTTTCGTACTTTGAGGGTGGATATAACGCGGTGGAAATCTTTAGAGACTTCATGGATTGGCAGAACGGTAGCGTTTAAAATGAATATATTGCCTAGGTTGTTATATCTCTTTCAAACCTTGCCGGTGGGAATCCCCAAACAGGTCTTGAATAAGTTCCAGTGCGATGTTTTTAAATATATATGGCTAGACAAAACCCCGAGGATAGGAAAGAAGGTGCTAATGAGATCTAAATTGATGGGTGGCTTGGCAGTTCCGGATATGCATAGATACTTGGTGGCGACACAAATTAAGACAGTGCTGGAATGGAGGCGGGGGGGGCGTGGCACTTGGATTGATATGGAAACACGGGTTTTGGCACCAGGGGTGGCAGATGCAATGCTATGGGATAAAAGGTATTGGAATAGATGGAAGGGTATCTCCCCATATATAGACTGTACACTGATGCATTGGCGAAGGGCCCTTACTGCTGAGAGGGTTATGACTGTCCCGTCCCCGATAACACGTATTTTGGGTAACCCAGACTTTACACCTGGTCTGGACACAAGAGTGTTTAGGGCATGGGAGAGAAATGGGACGTTGGTACTGAGAGACATGTATGTTCAGGGCAGGGTTCATACATTTGAAGAGTGCAAGGTATTCTTTGGCTTTACAGAAGTGGAGAGGTTCCGCTATACGCAGGTGAGACATTGGGTGAGTCAACCATCAAATAGGGATTGTGTGCAGCGAGACACGACAAAGTTAGAAGAATTGATGTTGGAAGGTCCTAAGAGGGGGCTGATTTCTGAACTCTATCAGATATTGGGCTGCGAATCCACAGATACTCAGTTGGGCTATATGGTTAGATAGGAGCGTGTCATAGGGACCGAGCAGGACCAAATGAGATGGTATGAATGTTGGACTAGAGCAGCGAAAGGCTCCAAATGTGTTAAGCATGTGGAAAATTCATACAAAATAATTATGCGATGGTATCTGACCCCGCAGCGATTGGCAGCAATGTTCCCGGGCACGTCACCGTTATGTTGGAGGGGTTGTGGCCAATTGGCAGATATGAAACATATTTGGTGGGCTTGCCCAAAAATGAGGATATACTGGGCAGAAATTTTGAAAATGATTAAGGACATCGCAAATTGGGTCCTGCCAGACACTGTACAAACTGTGCTGTTAGGAATGTCGGACCAAGAAGATAGTCTCCCATTGGACACACCAATGTCGAAATTGATACACTTCATGTTGGTTATGGCACGCTCACTGATTGCTCGCCACTGGAAAGATGTGAACGCTCCAAGTTTGAAGGAAGTGGTGCCAGGGAATGTGGGATATATGTATCATGGAGAGAATCACTGCTTATTGTAACGATAGACTATCAGCCTACCCAAAAGGTTTAGAAGGCTTTCCTGGACTACAAAGATAGAGGGAATGCCATGGCAAGTAGACCATCACTGTACCTACACTGTCGCAATCTATGATGCCCACTTTTTTTGCCTTGTACCTCACTGTGTGCTCTAAACCTTGGGGGGGTTGGGAATACACAGAGATGTT
>JAWWEL010026675.1:0-10003 GCA_035582915.1 Necturus beyeri | reverse complement strand
CGTGGGTGGCAAAGGAGATGGGGGAGTTGAAGAAGGAGGGGGGAGGGGTGGTGGGTTGTTAGAGTCGAGCATGTGGCGGCAGGCCCGGTGTGGTGTCCGAACAGAAGGACGCAACCGCGAAGGCCAACGGGACGGGCCCACGTGCAGAACGTCATCGGATGTACATCACTGGAAGTACGTCACGACGTACAAGGTCACGTTACTCAGGTACGGCCGGCGTCCATCCGTTATTCCAGAGCGGGTGCGTGACCGGAGCAGTCGGCTCCGTGGCACTCCCGTCTCACCATACCTTGGGCAGAACACCACACCCATGATCAGGACTTCGGTCTTGGACCCATTACATTTCAGGCCTTCTTTTTCATCCAGTCCTCAAATGCAACGCGCCAGGGAGCTTCAAGTCTACGACAGCGTCTTTTGTGCTCGGTCAGGTCTTGTTGGAACCAAGGGGGGCTGTGGGTTCTGGCACCAACTGAGCGTAGGGGGCGATCTTGTCCACAGTGCGGAGAAGGGTATCGTTGAGTTGGGTGTAGGTTACATCGCTAGTGGAGGGAGTGGGCAGGTTAAGGAGGTTTCGCTGGAGGGTGGTCTTGAAGTCCTCAGAGAAGAGCTTCTTCTTGGGCCACAATGGAGGAGAGGGGGACGGGGGTTTGCTGGGTTTAGGAGGAGGGGGAGGGGGTGTCGAAGGAGAGGAGCTGGTGGTCGGTCCAGGAGAGCGGGTTGGAGGAGGTCAGCATGGTGGGAAGGTCACGCTGGAGGATTAGGTCAAGGCAGTGGCCTTTGTCATGGGTAGGGGCGGAGGAGAGGGATTTCTGAGAAGTCTTTGGCTGGGCTGCTGTATGTGTGTGTATGTGTGAGCGTGTTTAACCCCTTTCCTGCTAAGGACGTCGGGCCTACGGGGCTAACAGTGTACTTGCACCGCTAGCCCCGTCGGCCTGACATCCAAAAACTATAGAGACATAGTATCTATCATGCAGCAGTGCAGGGGGAAAAGCCTTAGCAGTTAAGGGGTTAAAAAAAATCTAGTTTCCTAGGGAGGAGGGGGTGCGTGTATGTATGAATCTGTGTGTGTGTGTATATGAACCAATGAGTGTATATGAATGAGTGTGTAAGAATGGATAAATGTGTGAATGAATGAATAAATAACTATGTGTGTCTGAATGAATGTATGTGGCACTCATGTCATTGGCAGAGGATGCAGCTTGGAGGTAGAGCGCATGCTTTGCTTGTATGAATCTCCAGGTTCAATTCCCAGCAACTCCACTTCTCATTTAAAAAAATATATATTCTTATTGTTTTATTTATAATGAACAAAACAACAGACACTTTACGGCACTTCTCGTGCAATACGGACAGGCAGGCAAAGACAGTGTGTGAGAAAAAGAGAACTGCATCTCAGAGTAGTCTATAATGTACTCTCTTGATTAAATCCTTGCGTACCTGTGAGTACTCAGACAGGGAATGGGAAGACGAACAAGCAAAGGGATTTCGGAACACACATTAACGAACGTCAGGGGGGCACTTGCTAAATAAGAGAAATGGCAAGAAACCCTCTATGCTAAGCCTAGGTGATCTGGCAGTCTGCTGGGGAACACTCTTAACAATTGGTTAACTGACCAAGATTGTCTCCGGTGCCACTGGTTTACCTATTTGTTTACACTCTTAACAAAATCACACTCTTGGCACTCCTCGGGGTCCCCTCTATCAATAATCAACCTGTCTCAACTCCACCCCCCTCTGTTATCCTCCCCACCGGGTGTGGATGTGATTTCAATAATGCTTCTGCCCTATCAGGATCCCATAAAAGATAATCTTTCCCTTTATGGGAAACCCTGAGCTTTGCAGGTTGGAGTAACCCTACCCTGACCCCTTTAGTTATAAATATCTTTCTCAACGCGTTGAGTAGTTTAGTTCCTCTTTTTTTACTGTTTCAGTCGAGAGGTCTGGGAATAGCAATATCTTACGGTCATCTAACTGCAGCCCCTCTGTCTTCTTCAGCTCTCTTAAGATCCTTTCCCGGTCAGTAATGTCAGATACACTGAAAGTCAATGTGGCTCCTGACCCCTGCGAGCCACCCTCTCTAGGCACACTTTCCTTCAGCCTAAAACATTTCTCAACATAGAAGGGATGATCCTCCCTGTCAATACCAAGCTCTTCTACCAGCCACTTTGTAATGAACATCGGGGGATCACCCCCTCTGGTAACCCCAGAACTCTCATCTGCCGCCCCCTGGTGGCATTTTCCAGCGCCTCAGTCCTTGAGCTCAAGATCTTATTCTCTCTAATCAGAGCTGCAGTTACTTTCTTGGATTGTGCATAATGTTCCTCCAATGTTCCTTGTTGTTTTTCCATTGATCTGATCGCTCCCTCCGCCGCACTTGCCCTTTCCTCCAAGCCTGTGACTCTCACAGTTTAAAAAAAAATCTTTATTAAACATTTTGCAGTTAAACATGTACGGTCTTTTTCATAAACCCAACATTCCCACCCTCCCAACTAATCAACTCCCTGCATACCCCTCCCCCCTCCCACTATCATTTCTCCCTTAAGCAAATAACTTCCGCGTGTGAAGACTGTTATGGTATTCATTTCCCATGTGCCACAGCATATCACATGAGTGTATATCTATTAGCTGCCCTTTCACCGGTCATAGGATAGTGCATATATCCATCAATGGGTGGTGCGTGTTTCATCGCACATGGTTTCATTGTGGTCTTGCCGGAATGCAGTAGTTCAGTGTGCACTTACCCCAACTTTATCCCCACCCCTCTCTCTGTCCCTCCCAACCTCGACATTCTACCCACCCGCCCCCCATCACTTGAGCAAACTTTGATTTCCTAAGCAGCACAATCCGTGGATATCTACTGTGTAACAGCATCAGTGTCAGGCCCGTCTACCCATCTCCCCCATCAGCTATGTAGGATGTACTATGTCCTAGCCTCACCAAGACATGTGCATTTCAAACTCACTCGGCCTTCTCGACCAGGTTCATGGGGGTAACTCATCCGGTGGGTGTGTCAATTCCTCCAGTATAGCAGCCCACTCGTCCGCTCGCCTAATTGCCCGCTGTGAGAACGTAACCTCCCGCAGGGATTCCAGCTCGGCATATGCCCAGTTCACCACATCCCTCGACCAATCTTTCACCCTCGGACCCAGTGGAGCACTCCAGACCATTGCCATCCTCCGCCTTGCCAGCACCAAGACCAGGCTCGCAAACCTCACAGGAACCTCTCCACCTTTCTTACACGGCATGAGACCAGTAGACAATGTTGCAGTATCATTTGTATGCGTGTACCAGTCATCTTCGTTATTCTTTCTGTTACCTCCTCTCAATATCTGTGTATTACTGAACACTCCCAAGTAAGGTGAAACCAGGTTCCCACTGCTGTCCTACACCTGTAACACATTTCAGAAATGCGGGCGTTCATCCTATGTCTAGCTCCAGGGGTTATATAGGTCCTGTGTACTATGATAAACTGTATCAGTTGCAGCCTTGCATTTCTGGAGACCTTCTTTATTTGAGTACACACTCTCCGCCAAAACTCATCCGTCACCTCCATCCCCAGGTCGGCCTCCCATTTGCTTCTCACTTTGAGTTCCACAGGCAGCCTTGCCTCAGTAAGTGTTTTATATAATACAGATGTGGTCCTACATATATTCGTACCTTCCAGCAGCAGCTCGAGCGCCGCACATGTTGCGGGGGACCCTGTGAAACATCCCAGTAATTTTTCAGATCGCGTATCAATCTGGCGTATTGTAAAAAATGTCCCTGCGGCACTCCGAACTCCTCGGTCACCTCCGGGAACGTAATTATCCTGCCCTCCACAAAGACGTGCCGCCCCTCGAGAAACCCCCCTCTTTGCCACAGGGTCATATCAATAACCTCAGCCGCTCGCTGGAAGGGGGGCAGTCGCCATACTGGCACACCTGGCGCATAGGGGTGTCCCCAGGCGTACTTTTGCATAGCCCTGCGCCACGCTTTTCTAACCACCCCTATGATTGCTAAAGTGTCCAGATCCCGCCCTTTCTGCCACAGTAATGTGTTTGCTGGGTCCGGGGCTATGCATCCCTCCACTAATTTCTTCTCTGGTGTTTCCTCATCGCTGCACCAGTGCACCGCAAACTGTAATTGTGCTGCGAGTGCATAGGCTTCAAAATCGGGAAGGGCCCCTTGGTCTTGTCCCATCTTCAATGTCTTCAGCGCTACTCTGGCCCTTTTACCACGCCACAGTAATTTTAGCAGTTCAGCGTCTAGTTTCTTGAAGAAGGGGGCTGGGGGTAGATATGGGACATTCGTAAAATAATACAATAACCTGGGCAAGATCACCATCTTAGCAACTGTCACCGCCCCCTTTGTAGAGAGCGGGAGAGTCGCCAAAAAGCCCACCGATGCCTTCACCCCCAGGAAAGCTCTGTATGTGTTCTGTATGTACATATCATGAATGGTGTGATAGACATCAATCCCCAAATACCGGAATGTTGTTAATTCCCACCTCACTCCCACGTCCGCGAGCTCATCCTCACTCCTACCTCTCAGGCTTCCCAATGGGAATATGCAGGATTTGTCCCAATTGATTCTGAGACCAGCCAGCGACCCAAATATGTCGAAGTCTGCCAATAGCATAGGCATTGTGTCCGCTGGATCTTTGATGTAAAGCAAAATGTCATCTACGTACAGTGACACTACATGTGTTCGTACACCCACCTTTATACCCTTCCCTCCGTACTTCCGCCTTAAGATAACTGCCAGGGGCTCCACCGCCAGGGCGAATAGTATAGGTGATAATGGGCACCCTTGCCTAGTCCCTCTTTGTAAACCTATGGCCTCCGATATTTCCTTCCCCACATTCAGTCTCGCCATTGGGTCAGTGTAGAGGAGCTTGACCCAAGCGCGTATCTTCGGGCCAAAGCCAAACGCCTCCAGCACTTGAAACAGCCACTCCCACCCCACTGTATCAAACGCCTTATGGGCATCGAGCGAACACACCGCCACTTCCTCATCCATTGCGGCCGTAGCCTCCATGACACAATGTAGTCTGCGCAAGTTAATAGTGGTATTTCTCCGAGGGAGAAAACCGCATTGGTCCGCATGTATGACTGATGCAGCCGGGCGTAGGACTCTTGTGGCCACCATCATACTTAGAATTTTAAGATCCGAGTTCAAAAGTGAGAGTGGCCTATATGAGGCACAGTACTCCGGGTCTTTCTGCGGCTTTGGTATAACCACTATCAATGCCCCACGCATAGACCGTGGCAATCTACCCACGTCCGCGGCCTCTTCAAACACCTTCAATAGCCATGGGGCCAAGGCCTCACTATTGGCCTTATAATATTCGGCTGGGAAGCCATCGCTGCCTGGGGTCTTGCCGCTGGCCAATTTTTCTATCGCCCCCAGCACGTCTTCAGTTGTGAAGGGTTCCTCCAACCTCTCTCTATCTGCCTGGTCAATGTTTGGTAGATTGGCGTCTCTAAGGTATTGCATCATAGCTCTTACATGTACCGGGTCAGTTTGTGAATACAGGTCTGAATAGTATTTGTGAAACCCGCGTATGATTTCCTGTATTGTGAGCGCCCTGGTACCATCTTGCCGCGTAATGTACGGCGGAGGCCCCACGTGCCTTTCTGGCCTCAAGAGCCATGCCAATCAATAGCCTACCGCTTTTGTCCCCTTCTTTATGCATCCTATTCCTATACTCCTCTTAATCCACTTTCCCTATCCTGCTTAGTAGTGCTGCGTGCTCGGCCTTTGCCTCCACCAGGCGAGGTGTAGGGGGACCCAGCTGCCTTTCCAATACCAGCATGTCCTGTTCCAGGGCCGTGATCTCCCTTCGGAGCCCCTGTGTGACCCCCCACGTGGTTGCCATACAGAACCCTCTAGCCTGCACTTTATATGCCTCCCATAGTGTAGCCATCTCCCCGACTGAGCCCTCATTTAGCTCAAAGAAGGAACGAGTATTAGCTACCAACTGCCCCTTAAATCCTTCGTCGCCCAGCGCAGCCGTCTGGAGTCTCCAAGTGGGAATGGGGGGCCGAACCGCTTCAGTTTTCAATTTCGTAATCAAGGGAGAGTGATCCGACAGTGTGCGCGCCTTGAAGGCCGTGTTGTGAAACTAGTGACACTTATCCCTCGGGACAAAAATATAGTCTAACCTCGTGGATACTCCGTGCACAGCTGACCAATAAGAGAATTGCTTGTCCTCCCCATGTTGTACCCTCCACAGGTCCACCAAGTCTAAGTGTCCTATGGCCTTCTCTAGTGCCCTTGTAGCCGATGATGTGCGTTGTGTGGGGGGGAGAGACCTATCCTTCTCAGCGTCTAGGGTGCAATTCATTTCACCTCCCCATATTATCATTGACTGTGCGAAAGTGGCCACACGGGTTGTCATTCTCTCAAAAAACGTAGCCCCCTCTGTGTTAGGTGCATACGTATTCACTACACATATCCTCATCCCGTTCAGCAGTCCCTGGATAATGACGTATCTACCTTCAGGGTCGATCTCCTCCCGCTCATGGACGTAGTGTACACTCCCAGCCAACCAAATGAGCGCCCCCCTAGCATAAGCCGAGTAATGGGTTGCATACAATTTCCCCCTCCATTTCTTGTGTAGTCTCACGGCCTCTTCCTTGGTCAGATGTGTTTCCTGTAACAGAGCTATATGTATCCCGTACCTTCTCAAGTAGTCCTGTACTCTGTACCTTTTCCTAATGTTATTCATGCCCCTCACGTTCCACGTGAGGATTCTACTTTCAGCCATATTCCCACGGTCTCCCACGCGCCGCCCGGGCCACCAATCCTATGTGCTCCACTGTCTGGATGCTGCTTACCTCAGTTACTTCATTGCTCGCACATTGCTCAAGTGATGTGTTCAAACCCCACCCGTTTCCCTTCAAACCGTGAACCAGCTAACCTCAACAACAAATTAACATCTTGTGCTACGAGTGGCCCTCCCCTCTCCTCCCGCCACCGGACCGTCTGGTGTGACGTCCATTAGCAGTCAACTGAGCACCCTCTCTCCAGGGCATGATCTGGCACATTCTCCGAGGTACTGTTCGTGCAGGGGATGTTCACCACTGCACCCCACAGTTTCAGCCCTCACCCGTCTGAGGTGCGCAGGTGGCTAACAGTGCCTCCCGCACCCCTACAGCCAGGGTGCCCTCGAGTGCTCAGCTAGGTCAATACCGAGCCTTTCAGCTCCTAGGCCTGCTCCTACGAATACCCCTCCAGCGCACCACATATTAGGAGTCTGTCTGCCTGCCCCAGGTGACACTCCGTTTGAACCTCACTCCGTGCTAGGATCCCCCTTGCCACTGCTGCATGTATAATTGACTCCATGTACTTCTGGGGGGACAGGGCTGCACTTTTCCGTGGGCCTCACCAGGCCTGCACAGGCTCTACATCGTTCACGTCAGATCCCGGTGCTGACCTCCCGCAGTATCAAAATATGCTATAGTGGGTGGTGGCATGTGTGCATGTCTATGATCCCCCTCCGCCAGACAGAAAAAAGGATATCGCGCCGCATTAGGCCAGTGTTCACAGCCCTGTATTGGCTCCAGCCTGTCTCAGGTCTCAGTCTCGGCGTCTCTCGTATGCCTGGGCCTCATTGTTCCTCCACGATACCCTCTTCCGGATCTCGACCATTCGCCTGCCCGTCTCCCCTCTGCGACCACTGGGATGAGGAGCCCACTTCTGCGTCTTCATCCTCACCATAATCCGACTCTCGTACCCCCGTCCTCACCCAGGGCGGCTGCGTCGCGGCTTGCGTCTCGTCCTGTTGGATGCTTCTGGATGTGGCTGGTGGTTGTTCGCCCTGTTATGATTTAGCCAATCCCACGCCTCCTCAGGTCGGTTGAAGAAATGTGATCTGCCATTGTGTATTACCTTCAAACGGGCCGGGTATAGCATCATGTACTTTAGATTAGTGTCTCTTAGTCTTCGCTTGATGGCATCGAACGCCCGTCTCTGCACTTTCTGTGTAAAGTCCGGAAATATCATCCGTGAGGCGCCCTCATACTTGACAGGGCCATGCAGTCTCGAGTGCGTCAATATGGCTTCACGATCTTGGTAGGTCAGGATTTTTAGGATCAGCACCTGGGGAGGCGCCCTCGGCGGTGGTTTTCTCGTCAGCGCCCTGTGAGCTCTTTCCACCATAAATGAGGTTGACAATGTCCCAGGGGCCACCGCATCTCTCAGGAGCCTTTCTGCGAATCTCGCGGGGTGGGGTCCTTCCGCTCCCTCTCTGAGGCCAACCACTCGCAGGTTCTTCCTCCTGGCCCTTCCCTTCGCATCCTCCACCCTCGGCTCCAGAGTTTGGGTTCGATCTAATAGCTGGTGCACCTGTGTTGTGAGTTGGTCTACTTGGCCTCTATTGTCAGCTATCGCAATGTCATGCGTGGCCACTTTCTCCGACAATTTCTGCATGTCGTGTCTCATGAGCATAATGTCCGATTTAGCCTCCCCGATCATTGTAACCAAGGTCTGCTTAGAGTCCATTATGGCTTGAATGAGTTCGGAATGCCGTTCGTCCGCCACTGCATCGGTACTCGTGCCTTTATCCTGCGTCTTGCCTTTATCTTTTGTCTTTGTGTAGACATCCATTCTGGCCTGCCTCGCCTCCTTCGCCGCTTTACTCATGGCTGTGTCCAGGCCGCCAGCTGCTTTGATGTTCCCCAGCCTTCGCAGGCATCAATCCGCTCAGGAGCCCCCAGCAGTTCCATTCCCCCTTCTAGGGCACGACTTTGGCCGCTTATGTCCTTCCGCCCCTTGGGCGTGACAGAGTGACCGGTGGTTTACAGGAGTCTGTAGTCCATGCAGCCCAGGGGTGATTTCCCTGGTCTGTGTCGCCTCGACTGCGGGCAGGGGGGTCCTATCGCCCTGTGAGGTTTCGCCTCCGGACCGGATCCACTCTCGAATCCCGTTTTGGTTTTCTCCACCACCGTCCGCTCTCAGCCAAACCCGGGCCCCTGTCTCTCCAGGATACCTTCTAATCCAGCCCCAGCCTTCAGCGCCGCTGTGTACTCCAGTCCATCCAATCTTTACTGAAATAGTCCTCAGCGTGTACGGTCAGCATTCCCTGCCAGACGTCAACGAAAAGGCAGAGCAAAAGTGTTTATCCCCAACCTGAGCACAGGTGGCATCCAGGACCCACTCACTCTATGTTACATCAGCATGTAGTTCAGCACAGACGGTGATGTATTTATTTCCCGTTTGCGGTGTTGCTTCATATGATGAGACCTTCCTCTCCAAGAACCCACAGTTAGAGGGAGAGCTGGGGAGATGCACGGATATAGGGGCACCTCTTCTGAAGGATGCCAGAAGGAGAGCCGGGGAGGCGTGTGGGCGCAGCGGTGCCCCTCCCGAGGAACACTCCAAGCCTCACAGTAACAGGGAGAGCCGAAGATGCGTGTGGGCAGCGAGGCACCCCCTCTGTAGAGCACCTCAAGCCTCACAGTCTGGGAGGGAGCCGGGGAGCTGGGGTGCCTTCACCCATACTGGCCACCGCCCCCTTCCCCCCTCCCCGGTCACCAAAAGTTCAGAAATTGCAGCGGGTCCGGGCCTGCCCCGCGCCACCCGCGTTCTGGCAGCTCCACCACTCCGGCTCAGATCAGTGGGGGGCCGCCCGCCGGGATCCCCGGGTCATCCTCCCCCGCTTGACGCGCGCGGTGGATGCCGGCCTCCTTCACCGCTCCAGTGCTGCAGCCGCTTTCTATTTCTGCCTCTGCCAACCACCGGCCGGAATCGTCTTTTTTGGCAGCTAGTTTCACGTGTGGACCCCGGGTCGGTCCGGCCCTCGCGCCAGTCCCCGGAAACACATACTGTCACGGGGGGGGGGGCAGCCTCGTCGCACGCCCCCACCGCCGGGCCCCACCTCTGGCCGAGTTTCTCTGCGGCGAAGGTCCGTGCACCCGCCACTCCTCCTCTCTCAGCGCTGGCAGGGGGTGGCCATCTTACTCCGCCACGCCGAGCGCCAGGGGCACCCTTCTCAGCCGTCCGAAGCTACTTATCCACCAAT